>PVLA01006316.1:0-126566 GCA_004027455.1 Hydrochoerus hydrochaeris
GGTTAAGGGATCAAAATTAAAACTATCAATAACAGTACAAATTGAAACTGCATGCCTCATAATAAAAATTTCACTTCTGAATATTCTTGTCAAGATGTCTATAACCTAAATCTAATCTACCTACCTTGGCTCTCTTTATGATCAATAGTAAATGTTTTATGTATTTTTGTATCTACAATACTAGTGAGTTTTTAACACAGCTACCATATTCAAAGATATCATTTTAAATATTATTTTATCTAATATTTAAGAAAATAAGAACTGGTCTGGATGTTATAAAACATGCTTTCAAATTGATAATTTTGTTATAAGAAGGTAGGCTTAATCACATTATTGTATTATCAGAGGAATATTTTTCTTTTTCTTTTTTGTTTTTTTAGACTGTAACATAACTTCATTCCTTAAAAAAAAAAAGGACAACTGCTGCCAATTTTATTCCTTATTTTTTGGAGGTGAGGAGTACTTCATATTGAACCCAGGTTTTTACTGAGCTATATCCCCAGTGTTTTTTTTTTTAACATTTTTATTTTGAGGTATGGTCCTAAATCAGTATGTTGTCCATTCTGGGCTACTGGTGTGTGCCACCATGCCCTGCTTAATTTTTATTCATTCTTGATTTATAGATGCACATATGTATGTGTGTGTGTATGTATATGTACACATGTATGCATTTACACATTTGTTCCATATGTGGTCATAATTTGATAGTGTAATTTATCTTAAGTGTCTGCTAACAGGAGACCTGCTTATGGTTCAAACTGCCCAGACTGATTCTGAACTAGGAAAATTATTTCTCTATGGAGTAATGGGGAAAACACAGGAGTGATGAACATTAATAGAGATTTATCTAATTTAATATATAAAATACATTAGATGGCAGTTTGGGAATAAAACTGGATAAGTTTATATAATACACATGATAAATATTTCTTACTGTTAAGTAATTTATTAGATTGAAGAATAATCATACTCCTATTTTAGTAACTAAGCCTTAGTCTTACATTTAGAATTGTGAAGTTAGGGCATTATATATATTATACTTTGTCTTATGTTTTAAATAGAAATATGAACAGATTTTGTTGTTGTATTTTTGCATTCTTATTATTGAAAGAAAAAATTGAGTTAATAGTAGATTCACCTGCACCCCTTTCCATGATTTTTTTGAATTTTATAAGTCTCTGACTGAAAATTTAACCTTTGACCTCTCAGGCCCTTAGATGCTCTTCTAGGAACACTTCAGTAATGGATCAAAGGAAGAATGACAGTATTGTCCCTAGTATAACTCAACTAGAAGATTTTCTGACAGAGCACAATTCCAATGTTGTTTGGCTTCTTGTTGGTGAGTAGAACATATTTGCTTGTACTTTATTGTGCTTTACTTCTGTTGTGACTACTGCAAGATTTTAGGCAGAAGTTAACTGAATTTGGAATACAATAACATTTATTTATTTTTAAGAGAAGAAATTTTAATCCATCTTTGTGTCTTGAATATTGGCTCTGGAAACTGCACTGAATGTTCTTTACTTTTCCTTAGGCTGCCCCCTTATCTGGCTTAGGAGAGATGGGAGGAGAAATAAAGACACTGTGCTTAGTTTATTTTTCCTGTCACTTTCCCTACTCCTACTCCTCCACTTTTGTTTGTTTTATGATTAAAGTACAAATCCTTATGGTAAATAATACTTTTATAGGAAAATAGAATATGTATTACAAATTAATATTTCAATCTATATTCTCATTCCTTGAATTTTTAACAGTGAGTTCTGCTATTTATAATTTTTGTATATTCTGGAAGTTTTCTACAAATAATTAAAGCTGGGCCTATAATCCTAGTACTTGGGATAGGAAGATCTCAGGTTCAAGTACAGCCTAGACTATATAGTGAATTCAGTACCTGCAGACTGCATAAAGAGATCTTGTCTCAGGAAGCCAAGCCAAACAAACATTTACTATAATTCAAAACAATATATAATTAAATGACAAAAGAGTGAGGAGATACGAATGAATGAATAAATAAGAAGGAACTGGGGGAAGAAATACAAAAATAATACCAGGAAAAGGAGAAATTGCCATTAACTATTGTTGCTGAGGAAATTTTCATAAAAGACAGTACACAATTTGAATTTTGTCATAGGAACTGGGAACAGAAAAATAGGAAAGATAAGAAAACGAAAAGTGGGTGGTAATTTTTGTTTAACTGTGTGTAAAATACTATAGGCATTTAGCTTAGTACTCAAAGCAGGTAGGTTTTATTTTTTTCCTTCCACTATGTTGGGCAGTTGAGGCCCACAGACATTTAATAACTTGTATGACACGGCTACTTTTTTTCCTGAGTGCATGCTTATGCTTCTTTTATGATACCACAGCATATCAGGCCAGGATTAAGAGTAGAGGTGAAATGAATACAGAAGGAATTGTAGTGCTTCATGATTTCTAGCTGGAGCTGGCTACCATTTAAACTTCATGTTCTATATTTTCTGCATTACGAAATTGAACTATGTTAAATTATTAATGAAGTTCAGTGAAAGAAAATGAATATCAAAGCAGAATTCTTTTTTATTTCACATTTGTTTCCTTTCTTACCACTGAGAATTTCTTACTGTGTTCTGTGAAATTCCTTCCTTTAAGGAAAAAACAACAACAAACAAAACAAAAGAAAACAATAGCAACAAGCAGAAAGACATTGGCGTGATTTTTTTTGTGCCTTGTATTTTACTAGTGGCCCTATGTATTGAAAGGGATAAGGGGTAGAGGTCATGAGACAATGAAAGCTCTACAGTGAAAAACATGCTTTCACAGTAACTGCTTCTTTCTGAAGAACTCATAATAACTGGTCAAAACAGTGATTTATAGTAAACATTTGTACAATGAAGCCCTAAACCTAAACCCAATAGACAGCACCAGGATAATTTTTCAAGAGAATTTTTGTGGTTCTGGGGGTTAAATTTAGGGTCTTTGTAATGAATTATATTCCCAGTCCTTTATTTTTTTTATTTTTATTTTTTGTGAGCTACTGAATCTCTAAGTTGAACTTGGTGATCCTCCTTTTATAGTTTCCCAGAGTGCTGGGATCTTAGGCACAGGCTACCATACCAGGCTTGTAGAAATAGTTTTTGTATGCAATTTACAGAACTTGCTGCTAGTACAAAGTTGTCACCATCATCCTAGACTACTTTGAGAAAAGCTTATGTTTCATTATGATTCTCAGTGGTACTTGTTTTATATAGTAAGTAATTTTTTAAAACATTAATGTTATGTTGCTAAAATCATTGCATTGCTATAAATCATCTTCTCCTAATTTAAAAAAGTTATGTGTGTACTTTTTAAAAAAGGAGAAATAAAGGAAAGTTTATTGTCAAAACAATGCTTTTCTTGTGTTTTTCCTTTTGTATAATCATGAATTAGGCTTTTCAGGGGAATATAAATTTTATAGGTAAATATAAACCTTTATGAAAAACTAGTCAAATTTAGAATATTTACTATAGCATATTCAGTGACATTCAACAAAAATAGGTCATTGTCTTATCAATTATAGCAAAAAATTTAGTATAAGTTGGCATATTTTTAAAAAATATTTATTCATTTATTTTGATTTTTTTGAGACAGTGTAGCTCATGCTGTGTAGCTCAGGCTGGCCTTGGGTTGTCCCTCTGCCTTAGCCTCCTAAATACCGGGATTACAGGTGTTATACACCATCCCTGGCTAAGGTGGCATACTGAATGTTCTTTTAGACTAAAGTTTCCACTTGTTTGCTTGTACTTTTTAATATGGAAATTGCTGATTTTAAAAACAATTGTTTTTCTCCAATGTAAAAAATCCTCAGTTATTTTTCTTTCAAATGATAGTAACCTGTTTTGGGAAGTAGCTTGGGAATGAACTGGTGTATGAACTTTTGGCTCAATAAAGGTGGGTATTTTCCCAGATATTATATGGGCTTTTTCTTTCAGAATGTCATTAAATATGTTGAATAACTGAAACAATGTAAAATAGTGAAAAATGAAAGTTAGATAAGATAGAATCAATCTTTATTATTAAATTGTAAGAGGACAAATTACTACATGGAAATAAATCATGTCATTTCTGACTTTTTTTCCTCCCAACAGCTACCATTTTGTCCTGTGGATGGATTATTTATCTCACATATTATAATTCTCGGAATGTTGGTCTTATTTTAACACTAGTTCTTAATAGATTATACAAGCATGGCTATATCCATATTGGTAAGTTTGAGTAACACTGATTGTTTCTTCCATACAGCTTCTGATATATATTACAAATTTATATTTTATCAGCAGATAGTAACTTAAAATTTACCTTTGTTTCATGAAGGTTAAAATGATTTAAGTGGACTTTTCTCTCATGCAGCATTCCATGACTAGAAGTATCTTTCACTCCATTCTTATTTCTTAGTATCTCTATAGTAAGTTTTTGACTTTTCGTTTTTGCTTATAAGAGGTATTAATTAAAAGAATTTCCATGTACAAAATATATAGAGATTTATTTTTGAGAGTGTGTCATCCAAAGAAAAAATTTAATGTTCTGTAGTTTTATTTTTTTAAAAAAAATATGACTCATACAATTGTAAGATATAGTTAAGAACATCTTGTATATTCCATTTTTTACCCTGCTTTATTCATTTAATTTTTGACTACTTATCACAGGGAAGTTTGGGTTTTGGAAAGCTATAAACCAATGAGGAAGTGAGAGGAGGAGTGGCTGGATAGAGCTATTGTTACTTTCTTTGTGTTTTAATACCTCTAATAGACATAAGTAAACTTCTCTGAAACATAAGTAGTTTTATATTAATAAAGGGTAGTTTTCTATTAATATAGGGCTGGTTATTTCAGTCATCTAAGTTAATGGATAAAAATGGTGAGTTGCTCAATGGTTTGCAGTTGTTTGATGGCTAAGAAGTAGCTACCTAAACTAATGTCCTCACATATTTATTTTAGTATCTCAGTCCACAGTGATGAGATATATGACTTTTTTTTGTTACATTGGAGAATAATGGAAGATTTGTAAGTCTGTGGATGTTAAAGAGTGAGAAAAGATTTTTTAATTATTAAGTAAATTGAATGCTAAGATTATTTTAAGCATTAAGTTCTCTACTGTCTATTAAAACAATTACATTATGTTGTTTTTTTTTTTTCCCTCCTGCAATAGGGTCCTTCTCATTCTCTGTGCTTTCTGGAAAAGTCATGGTTCGTGAAATCTATTACATTACAGAAGACATGTCTATTAGGTAATGAAATAAAAATAAAAAAAAAGAACTCAGATATTACTGTTAAATGTTTTATTTAGTGTGGATTGCCTCTTCAAATAAACTATAAGTGAAAAATTATTTTTTTCTAGCCAAATGCAGTGGTCTCAGCTACATAGAAGGCTAAAGCAGGAGGGGAGCTGTGTCCAGGAGTGTGACAAACCTGGGCAATATAGTGAGACCCTGTTTCAAAATTTTTTTCTCCCAATAAATCATAGTTTGTGAATTGATGTTTTAAAATGTTTTTATCAGTGGATTAATCTAGCTAGGGTTTAGACTGGCAAAAAGTTTCTCAAGTAATAGTTTACAGAAATGAGTACTCTGATTTCATTTCTAGATGAAGAGTAGAACCATTGCATTACTTTGATGATTTCTTTGTTGTAGAATTCCTGGTGGTTATTACTATATGAAAACAAAGTTTGGTGATGTTTATAGTTCTCATTCATTAGCTCCTTGTTGGAGATAAGTTTAAAGAATTACTCAGCATCACTTACCAACTGATTTTATTCTAAGAAGAAGACATAAGCATGAGCGTAATAGGAAATAAGGGTAGAACTTACTGCCTCTGTAAGTCTTGAAGAAAAGCCAGCTTTATTTTTGTAGTTCTCTTAAAATTTGAACTTAGATGGATATCCAAGATTTGAATCATTTGAGAGCATTAGGGTTTGGCAAATTTTATAGCTTACTTAAAACTGTAGGAGGCAATCTGAAATTATTTCCAAATGAGGAATAAAAAGTAAAAGAGACAAGTGCCTCCAATGATGTATAAGATAATCGCTTTGAGAAATGAAGCCATGTTTTAAAAATTTCCCCTTAGTATGCTAACATTCCCTTTAAGCTTTGGCTTACAATTTATATGACTTTTACATTAGAAAAGTTGCTGCTAGTGTGGCTGAGTGGTAGAGTTCTTCTCTGATATGCAAGAAACCCTGGTTTAATTCCCACCACCACTAGCAACAACAACAAAAGAGCCAGATTTGGTGGTACGCATTTGTAAACCTAGTATTCTGGGATAACAAATTCAAGCATATCCTGGGTAATTTAGCAACTAATTGAGATGTCTCAAACAAACAAACAAACAAACAAATAAACAGAACTACAGGTACAAGGATGAATATATGATATTGGTATCTCTATCTATCTATATGTCTGAATACCCTACCATGAATATACTTTTGGGTATCACAAAATTTACTTTCAAAAATTAAGTAACCTTATCATATTGATGCTTATCTTTAATCCCATCCACTGATAGACCGAAGAAGCAGAATTACAAGTTCAAGGCCAGCCTGGGTAACTTAGTGAGACTGTGTCTCAAAACAAAAAAGTAAAAAGGGCTGTGGACCTCCTCAATGCAGGACCCCAAGTTCATTTCTCCAGTACAGTTTAAAAAAAAAAAATGAGAGAAATTTCTGTTAGTACTTCATTTTCCTGTTACATGTAATTTAGCATTATATTTCACCTAATGAGAAGAACTAAAATTTCAAAACAATATGTTATATTTGATGAATATGCACAATTTTTGTCAAAAAACTTAAAATACCTGATTTAGAGTTATTCACATTACCTTTGCCATTTTAATTGAAAGATTGTAAAAGTTATAAAAATATACCTTATGATTCTTGGTCCTCAAAGTAATATATAGTTATGTAGGTCTGGATACTTCTGAGAATTTTCTGCTTTTCCTTATTTATTAATTGTCTACCTTTTATAATAACTAATTAAGAAATGAGTTAAGTAATTTGTTACTTAAATTCTTGTTTTTTGTTATCTACCTCACTTAGAATTCAGGATGGATTTATCATTTTTCGGTGGTGGAAAATGTATAACCCAAAGCAGAAACAACATGGTAAGTTTTCATTTTTTTATGTGTGTATTTAAATCAGAACTTTTATTTAAGGATATTTAAATGTTCTACATCTTAAAGATTTTTAATCTTTTATTATTATTTTTTTTGGTACCAGGGATTGAACTCATAGCCTTGTGCTTGCCAGGCAGGCACTTATGCCACTGAGCTAAATCCCTGGCATCCTTAAAGATGTTTTAAAAGCTGTGAAGTTTATAGAACTCTGGTTTTACCTATGCTTAGTTGACAATCTTTCAACTTCCCTGTTATCTGATTAAGTTCAGTTACTTTAGCCTGTTAGTCATTCAGGATTATCCTCAGTGTAATCTCTAGTCTTTTCTGTCATCTCTATGGAGCCTATGTAGTAAAAAATAAACTCTCTAAAATGTGCATGTTTCTAAGCCACTTGTTTCTTCAGCTTTTACTGTTTTACTTATACTTCTGTCTGACACTGTTACTATTACCAAGTTGGATTACGCATGAACAGAAAAGAGGCAGCAAGATCCCAGACTACCTTCTGGGTTTGCTTTTTATTATCAGAGCTTTGTCACCTGAGTTTAGTCCCTACTCTTCTTTTGTGCTACTGCCCCTGCCTCTAGTGTCCTTCTCTGTGTTAATTGTACCAGTGGCTTAGAGGACAGTTGATGCTGTCTTTATTTTCTAGGATATTGATGCTTAAAGTTTTCATCTCAGGAACCCTTTATATTCATCTGAATAATTGAAGACTCCAAAGAACTTTTATGTATAGGGGTTCTGTTTGTTTATATTTACTGCATTAGAAATTAAAACTGATAATTTTAGAATTTTTTCATTAAGAATAAACCATTATATATTAAAAATACAGTTTATGACAAATAAGTTATTTAAAGCAAAAGAACATAATGAGATGAATAGCTTGGTTTTATAAGTTGCAAATCTCTTTATTGTTTAGCTTAATAGATGACTAGGGTCTTATTGATGCTTCTGTAAATCTGATGAAGTACCATATCATATAACTCATCGGAGAATGACTGTGAGAAATTCAAATACATTAATATGTTAATACTAAGTATACTGTTTTTACTTGGTCTTGGGGCTGCCCCAAAGTTCTCCAGATTATATTTTGACAACTATTGTTCTAGAAGATTGTCACTGGGACCCAGAAGTATAGGGATCAGAAGAGGATGGACCCTTGCATCTTTTTCTTGCTATAAGGATTATCTGTGCTTTTGTTACTTCATGTGGAGATTCTGAGTATATTTTTTTGTCTTGTGGGGCTGAGGATTTAGGACTTCTTTTGTGGTAAACAAACATTCTGCTACTGAGCTGTCCCCCAGTCCCATATTGAGATTCTGAAATGATGATTAGGTTCTTTATATAACTTCTAAGCTTTCTAATTAAGTGTTGATTTGGTATTTGTGTGTGTGTGTGTGTGTGTGTGTATGCTCATGCGTGTGCGTGCACATGCTCACTCAGGCATCTTACCATCATAAATTTATTTCTACAGGAAAATAGATTTAAAATTTGAAAAGTTTCTAAATTTACCTGAGCCAGCCTGTTACTTTAGATTTGCTATTTAGTAAAATTTTAGTTTTTTTAGATTTTAGTGGTTTTTTCTCCTTCCTTCCTTCTCCCCTTCTCCTTCCCCTTCCCCCCTTCCCCTTCCCCCCTTCCCCCTTCCCCTCCTTCCCCTTCCCCTTCTCCCCTTTCACTTCTCCCCTTCCCCTTTTCCCCTCCCCCTCCCCTTCTTCTTCCTCTTCCTCCTCCTCCTCTTCTTCTTTTCTTCTTCCTCTTCTTCTCCTTCTCCTTCTCCTCCTCCTCTTCCTCCTCCTCCTCCTCCTCCTCTTTGTCCTCCCCCTCCTCCTCCTCTTTCTTCGTCTTCTTCTTCTTCTTCCTGTGTTCTCTTCCCCCTTAGTCTTCCTTTCATCCCCTTATACATGAGGTACTTTTCCTTGGTGAGGCTGACATGAATGGGTCAATATTTGACATTTGTAGAATTAATGGAATCTGAATGATTAGAAATTAGAATAGTGGACACACATTGTGTCTGGAAAAACCATTGTAATAGCTGGAGTTGTTAGATAAATTGGAACAGAGATAAGTTTTATTATATAATAAAGTATTCTGAGGGCCTTTGAAATGGGCTTTCATGTGTTCTGTAGAATGACTCTGTGTTATTAATAGTCTCAAGTCTGTAATTTTAGAATATCAGTTGTTAAACCATCAATAACTTCTCTTCACAATGATGAATAAAATACTGTTCTTTAGATAGGTCAATATGTTAATGTATTGGGAATCTTTAAAGTTTTTCCTTTCATAAATACAAATCCTAAATTTTGAGTCATTCTCTATACTATTTCTGTGTTAAATTTTGTGGGGAAAATATTCTTGATTGCTGTTTGTATTTTATTTGGCTATGAACTGCAAAGATAACATTGAAGTAAATGTACCTCACAAAATGTGCTGTATAGGATGGCTGATACTCCTTAGAATCGAGTCCTTTTGAGTCCATACCTAGTTTTTGATACATTAATTTAACTATGAGTAGGCCTACTATTTATTCCTCTGAATTTATAAAGTCTTTGTGGTGTGTTCCTGAGAGGTAGATTTACTTTGGGAATGTATTTCCTGCTACATGTCAGGCTAATGTTAATTTTGCAGACTGTTCACTAGATAATTGGTTCTGTTGGCTTAGTTGTTACTCATGTTTAGTTAATGTAAACTATATTAATAATTACAGGAAAGTTAAAATCTTTTTTGTTTATATGAGATGTGATTGAAAAAGTGTATGTTTAAATAAAAAAAATTACAATAAAACACACATTGCCATTAATCCCTTCCAAATACTCTCCCTTTCTTCAAACATACTTATTCCATTGTTCTTGCTACTTACTGAAGCAGTTTTGGAAGTTCTTTTGTGTGAGTCTTCAGTTGTGTTGTTGTGGCTGCCACATGTCCTCAATCAATTAAAAACTTTAAACTTTAGTGGTCACTTTGACTTTGGTTTAGATTCAGAAATTGCATGGTGCCAAAGCTGGTGAATAAAGTGGACAAGAGATTTTTGCAAGCCTGTCTTTCTGTTGGATGACACACAGCAGCAACAGTCACTGAAGAAACTCACTAGACTAGAACAGAATTTAGAATAAAGTATATAAAGAGATGAATAAGCTGCAAAGAAACTTATAACAAAAACTGGACAATATTAGTGTATTATGTAATTACGAAATGTAATGTAACAATATAATAGCATTCAGCAGCATGACCTTATAGTCTAAATACTATTTCTTGTTGATTAAGGACATGTCCATGTTCTTTGACAATTAAGCAGTTGTCTTAGTAACTTTTCTGTCATTGCTGAGGCAAAATACACTCAAAGTTAAAAGAGGAAAAGTATATTTAGTCCACAGTTTGTAGAGGTTTCAATCCATAATCAGCTGGTTCCAGGATAGGGTGGCTTCACAGAGGAGAACAATTCATTATGGGCAAAAGCAACAAGGTGGCAGGTGGCAGGGGGTAGAGCAGGAACAAGCCTCTTTCTGTCCCTTAAATTGTGTGTAGGCCATCTGCCCTAGGGCAGGTGTAGAATTCATACCCTTAATTCCAGCATTGGACTATGAATCAATCACAAACTGTAGATCCACCCACCTCTGAAAAGCCCACCTTCCTTGACTGTGTGAGGCTTTTTGGGAACATCTAGACACAAATCATAACAGCAGTACTAATAGATGTTGACATTTCTTGGTGGAGAATTTAGAAGTCTGAGTGGGGTATATGCCTAAGTAGAATAGCTAGCCACAAAGCCTTCCAAGGAGATGATCAAGGGCTGTGAGTGGGCAGAGCAAAGATTTTCATTAAGAAGTTTTACAGTTGCTAAAATTATATGCCAATAGCTTCATTGGGATAATTTTAGCCAGGACCACATTTATATTTGCTAGTCATTTGTATAACCTTAAAAAAAACCCAACATATCTGATTTGTTTACCATAGAATTTGCTGCAACGGTTTTCCTAGGTTAAGAATCTGTTGATCAGCTATAAGTGATTGTTGGATAAAGGTTAGTAACTGTCAGAAATCTTTATTTTTATAATAGTTGATTGTAAACCACTGTTTTGGAAAATATATAGCAAAACCAGTTGCCTCTTAACATGTGATAATATCATGCTTAAATCTGAATAGTCATACACCTTTCTTATCCAGAAGGAATTTGTCAGTAAGAAGTGAAAGAATGATGGTAAAGTATCTCTTTCTGTGATTTTATTAGACATTTTAGCTTAATATGACCTAGTACTATTAAAATTTGTTGCATCTAGATCTTATCTGTTAAATGAAAATCACTGAAAAATTTTTAAAAGGTCAGTAGACTGTTTTGTCTTTTACTAAGTATTGATTCAAAGTATGAAGCCTTGGCAGAACTTTTGCATGTTTGCTTTTTTAAAAAATTACAAACAACACATTTCTCAATTACATAATAACTTTTTCTCTTTATTTCTCTTTGGAAAATAAGATATCTTAATGAGCTGTTTGGTTAGGAGACTGAGTGATTCTATAACATTCATTTGTATTTTCTCTATAAATTTAACTCTTAGGTGATAACTTTATGTCTACAGCTTTTATTTATTTTTTATTTTTTGGTGAATGCTGGGACCTTGTGCTTGCCAGCCAGGCACTGTGCTGCTGAGCTATATCTCTGACCCCTTCTATATGGTATTTTATTAAGATATTTTTGGGGGAGCTTTAGTATATGAATGCTACCATTTTTGATAGCAAGAAATATAAGAAAATTTCTGTTTTAATCAAGAATAATTTTAATGCAGAGACAAAACTTCAGAGAACCAACTAAGTATACCTTTCTTAACTTACACAGAAAGTTTTCACTTTGATAGGCAGTATCATTAGAATGAATGAAACTTAGAAACTATTTTCAAAATTCCCTGGAGAGAAATCTAGTACAAGAATTTAGTGATCTTGATCCTGTATTTCATCTTTGATGATTGAACAGTTTGTTATACATACAATATTAAAAAACAATTGGCATCTTTGGATAAGTTTCTGTTTTTGAGAATTATTGACATTAAATTTTGCTTTGAAATACTCATTACATACATTAATTGATAAGTAATTTTATTTTATGGTTAAGAGTGAGTATGTAGAAACTTGGGTTTCATTGTAATTTTTGGTAGTTGGGTAATTGTGGGCTCCCAGTTGCTAGGGTTGTGGGGATTAAAAGTGATTATGTGAATAAAGTACCAAGAATAGCATATGAGACATAGTAAGAGAGATGTGTTGCTTCATTAATGTTACAAACATTGTATTACAATCAAAAGCGAAATGTTATTTAAAAAGTATGATTGGAAAGCACAAGCCATCTCTAATATCATTCAGGGATTGATTTTAGGATAACCCTTCCCCTCCTGCAAATGCCAAAATCTGAGGTTGCATATATAAAGTGCCAAAAGTATTTGATGATAAGCTATAGATAACCTTTCATATACTTTCCTTAATACAATGTAAATGCTGCATAAATATTTGTTACACTATATTGTTCAAGGAATCATAAGGAAATAAGTCTGCCTGTGTTCAGTACACATGTGTGTTTTTGCACATTTTCAATCTGTGATTGGTTAAATCCACAGGTATGGAACCCTCATGGATGCAGAGGGCTAACTGTACATCCTTTATATGACCAGCAAAAATTTTATCTGCAAGGAGAAAGAAACTAGGTTTTTGTTTTTTTGGTACTGGGAATTGAAATCAAGACCTCATGTTTGTCAGGCAGATGCTGTGCCATTGAGCTACATCCTCGGCCCAGAAACTAGTAGTTTTTATGTACAACAAGTCTGCAGATGGACAGAGGTGTTCTTATTTTATAATTAAGAAAAATGAGGCTCAGAGTGATTAAAATACTGACTTTAGGTCATGACATTATTAAATGATGTTAGAAGGTTATGATCCTTTATCTTTTCTACTGTTTATTTACTTCCTTGTCCAAATTCCTGGCGAATCATATTCAGGGATTGCTAACTTAATTTTATTTGAAGAAGGTATGTGTATATATATATATATATATATATATATATAGGTATATGCATGTGTGTGTATCTGTATGTGGGAAATACACATCTTTTAAGAGGTACCTGTCTGTGTTTTGAAGGGATATTTGTATGTCTTAGATGGGACATGTGCCATGTTGAAGATAGCCCCTGTTGATTTGGTGTCCTGTCTATATAGGGCACACTTTTGCATGTAAGCTTCATTGTATAGTCATCTCTGTGAGCATGACACTCTGAGTGTGCTAGTAGTTGTGTGTACAATCATGTAATACTGTGAGGTTGTACATTTGTGTTTATCTTTGTGAATGCTTTGAATCTGTATGTAAGTTTGCCTATGTGCATATGCCCATTTTGTGTCTGTATGTGTGCTTTTTCCCACTTTCTGTCTTTATAGTGTGGTTTTTGTCTCTGTATCTGTGTGTATGTGTTGAGAGGTCTGGGGTTGGAGAGAATGTTGCCAAATAGAATACTGTGGAGATAGCAGAAAACTTGGAAAATATTGACAGAAACTATTTAGGGGAGAGATCCTGAAGAATATGTATACCATGTAAACCTGGAGATTAATCAGACTTGGATATATGATTTACTGTTTAATCATAGTTCTCTGACTGAAATATTAATGTTAGTGAAAAAGATAGAAACAGTAAAACAAATTAAACTGACAGAATGTCAAGTGGGTAAATGTTTCTTTTTTAAAATATGAGACTGAGATGCTTTTTTAAGTAATTAAAAACTTACTATTAACTTACTATTTTTCCAACATAATTTTTAGAGAAAAAAATCTCTAAATCACTTAAAATATTTCAGTACAACCTACATTTTGTTCACGCTTATTTAAAATTCATAAAGCTATTTATTACTTTTATTTAACAATTTAACCAGTATTCATTTAGCATCTCCTATGTACCAGGCACTTTGTTAGGTACCAGGGATATAGTTGTGCAAAATATAATAGGGAAAAGTTTTCTCTAGTGGCACTTACATTCTAGCAGGAGAGGTGACAGTAAATAATGACTGATTTTTTTTTTTAAAGCCAGGAAAATATGGTAAGGAATGTTGAAAGGATCTATATTGTTTTAGTAATTAGGTGCTTAATGTTTATCATTATTTTCAAAATACATTCAGAAGTTTATAATTTATATCTTATTGTCCCTGGTAAATTAATGTAATGGTAAATTAATATTCTTGTAAATACAAGAGATGACATTGAGACTAATTTTGTTTCTGTTTTATACCATCTACATTTGTTTATCCATCACTGATAATCTAGTGAGGGGCTAATCTAGGCTCTTAATTTTCCCATTGTTCCTGACCCATAGCAAATTCCTAATGATTGTGACATTGTGCTCAGGGATCATTAGTAAACTGTTCTGTAAGTGAATTTGAAAATAAAAGACTTACAGGAGTTCTGAGGTAAATTTTAATTATTTATGAGCCTGACGAATTGTATAATAATACCTACTTGTACAGAATCTATTTGGGAATAGAAATATATTCTCACTTTTATTATGCCTCTGCATGTTGGATTTTCAAACGCTAAGATCTATTTGTGGATACTTTCTTTTATTTAGGAATATGACTCATAGGAAGATGCTCTGTTATTCTTTTATACAGATGTGCTGTTTTGTGTACTAAGCCTTGTTCTAGGCATCAATAAACCAACAGCAAATAAAATAAGTCCTCTTCCTTACAGAGCTTGCTTCAGTCATGTAGGGAGGACTCAAATAATGAAATAAATATATGTAGCATAAGGGTGGAAAGCACAGGATTGAAGGGGAAAAAAAAGCAGGGTCAGTGGAATAGGTTTTGCTGGATTTAAAAGAGAGTATTCTTTTACAAAGGGAAGTCAGGAAAGGCTTCATTGGTAGAGGATAAAGAGAAGCACACAACAAGCAAGAGAATGAACTGTTACAATTATCTGGTGGAGAACTTTGCTTGGCCTTTCCGTTCTTGTTTTATTACCAATACCAGCAAGTCAATTTACCTGGAATTGGATGGAAGGCAGATTAGAAGTTGGGAGTGCATATTCTGTAGAACTTTATAGATCATTTAAAAGACCTAGGTATTACTCTGAGTAAGATGGGAAGTCATTGGAAAATTTGAGAATGTAGAGGATGAGATGATCTTAGGTTTTTAAAAGGTCTTGCCAATATGTTAAGCACATGGAAGAGGGGAAGCAGGGCAGAAGCAGGGAGACTTGTGACAAAATAGTGGAAGATTATAGTGACTTGGATGGGCCATGGAGGCAAAAAGCAGTTGGTTTCTCATTATAGGTTGAGTGAAAAAGCTGATGAAATTGGCTGATAATCTCTAGAAAAAGTAGAGTTGGTACTGATAAGATTGCAACACTGTGGAGTAGATATGGGTGTGAAAAGCTGCTGTTTGGTTGGATTTATGATGTGCAAGAAACACTCAATATGAAATTGGACAGGTTGAACACGCTGCTGATTATTTGACCCTGACAGTTGTGGGTGATTAATGAGGAAAGATGTAAACTGAATGGGTGATAGAGATTGCTTTACTTATTTTAAAAAATCATATTTTATTACTTTCAAGTACTGGATAACTTCATAAATTTTAAAAATTTATGGATCAAGATTAAAAAAGTATCTTAGAAAAAGTGTCCAATTTTGTATTGAACTGCAGCATGCTGATGTTATATTGTTGACTTGTGATACACTGCTTTATTTCCTCAGTAGAAACAAATGTCTCATCCATCACTGAAATAGATGGATTTATTTAGCACTACAGATTGAACATCCCTCATCAGAAAGTCTAAAGTTGGAAATAATCCAAAATCTAAAACTTTCAAGTGGACAATTTCATGCCTGAACTAGTGTACCAGGTCTTAAATGAAAATGCAAGTGCTTAAAAATATTGTATAATTTATTTTGTGCTATGTGTATAAAGTGTATATGATATTCAAGTAAATTTTGTGTTTAGACTTGGATCCCATCCCCAAGATATATCTCATATGTATATACATATTCCAAAATCTGAAAAAAGTCAAAATCTAAAACACTCTTGGTCTTGATATTTGGTAATGGATATTTAACTTGTGTTACTATTTATACTTAACGTAATTATATCTTTTATTTGAGAGGATTATTATTTGAAGTCACAGTTCATAAAGTATTTTAAAATATTTTGTTTTTTTAGAGTGTTTATGAAAAATCCTAGTTTATGATGCAAAAATTTAAATACTAATATAATATTTAAATACATTTTGTACTTTTTGTGTACATTTTGGTATAAAATGATGACCATATGAAGATGAAGTTTTAGTGTTACTCTGTAAATGACATTCCATGTCAGCATGAAATTGTTAAATCATCATAGAATCTAGAAACTCAGCTTATTTTTAAAATTCTAAACATAAGAATAAATAGCTTTTGAAATTTGTTCTGTCAGTGTTGTATTTATTTTAATATGCATCTTTATATAATGCAGTTCTATTTTAAAGTATTTTAAAGTATTTAAAACTATTCTGAATTATTTTAACTGAGTTTTGACTAAAAATTTTGACAGATTTTAAAAAATGTGACTCATCTCTTTTTGTGTAATTGATATTTTAGATCCAAAGGCAGAAACCAGGTTATATATCACTGTTAATGACTTTGAGTTTCATGTCTACAATCGTTCGGATCTTTATGGACACCTTCAAGAGTTGTTTGGTCTGGAGCCAACAATAATTCCACCCAAGAAAGATGATGATAAAACCCGTGAAAATGGAAGAACAAGGACCAAAATTGAAAGGTTCAGTGTCTCACTTGAATTTTATTAATCTCTGTTATATAAACACTTGCTGTTATTAGAATATCATTGTTGTATTCATCTGAACAATCTGATTTTTCTTTGTAAATTAAAACTTTTAGTTTTCCAAATTATCATGTAAACATTAAAATAATACAAAATTATTTAATGTAAGAAAAGTTCTACTTCCCTACTCACTCATCCTGTTTCCCTGTACATTAATAACTGCATTTATTAATTTGATTTTTAATTTAATTAATTTGAGTACATGTATATAAATATATACCATATATGCACATAAGGTATATATGCATATTTCTTTCTGAAAGTCACATTTTGCCTTACTTAGTATATATTGTTCTATAATTTACTTTTTATGTAGCAGTGTATCTTTAAGATCCTCATGTATTTGTATAAGCAAGGCTATCTTATGTCTAAAAGATGTTGTACTGTTCATGATGGTATGTGCCTATAATCCCAGTTCCTTGGGAGGGTGAGACAGGATGATCATGTGCTTGAGGCCAGTATAAACAACACAATGAGATCCTATCTTAGATATTTTTGTGATATCCTGTCTTAAAAACAATTCTGTAATAGGGCTATCAGGCTTGAGCTTATAGATCACATAGAGCCAACTGACTGATTTTTAAGTAAAATGGTATTGGAATATAGCCCCACCCATTTTTTGTTTTGTTTCAGTTACATGTTTGCAGTACATTTGAATACACTTGTCAAAGGGAGTAGTACATATACATAAAATACTTGTGCTTACATATTGTTTATGACCATTTTGTGCTTTAGAGTGGTTGTGACGGAGACCATATATAGTCCACAGAGCTTAAATTGTTTGCTATCTGCATCTTTATTTGCTGATCTCTTGCATAGAATAAATGAGAAAAAAAACTGAGAATACTTAATAGAGATACAGGCCTACTAGGAAAAGTGTATGACCCCAAGGAGGTGCAAAAAGACTATAAAGAAAGAAGTCCACTTGACCCTTAGTATACACATTATCAGCTACAAATCAAAAATGGTCATAAAAAACAAATAGTATCTATATTGAACATGTACACTAGTTTTCCTTGTCATTCCTTATACAAAAAGAGAGAGTTCTGCCATTTGTTTGCTACAACATGAATGAAATGAAATAAACCAGACACTGAAAGACAAGTACCAGCTGGTCTCACTTATATGTGGGATCTGAAAAAGTTGAATTCATAGAAGTAGAGAGTGTACTGATACTTAAAAGGGCTCAAGAATAGAGAGAAGTTGTGGATATGTTAAAAGGATACAAATTTCAGTTAGAAATGAGTTCAAGAGATCCATTAACAATGTGGGTAACTGCAGTTAACAGCGATTGAAATTTTCTTAGTATAGATTTTAAGTGTTCTCACCGTATAAAAAAGATAAGTATGTGAGGTATTATGTATGTTAGCTGGATTTTGTCATTCCGTAATGAGAAGAAGAGAAAGGAGAGGAAAGGAAAGGAAAAAAAAAGAATAAATCCAGTTCTCTAGCTGAAATGGTGATTACTTTGATCCAGGGAACATTGGCAGAGGAGAGTAAGAGGAATGATGAGTTATACCTTACTGGCAGTGGCTTCAAAAGTGTGACTTTTAAGTCATCTAGTTATTAAAGAAGTATGTATAAAGTTTTCATCTGAACTCTTTAGTGAGTTGCTGTGAAATTTTGGTTTCTTAAGCTTGTGTATTTTGTATATAACCAATTTTCTTACTCTTGGTTTATCATTTTAATTTTACTGCTGGGAAATTATTTTGGCTCAAGGTAATGGGGGAAGGAAGGAAAAGGACTTCCCTACTTATTTTGGAAGGGCTTAAAATAGCAGAAGAAATAAAAATGACTTACATCTTGATCATTTGTTGATTTATTGATAGCTTTTGTTGTCTTGTAAAATGCATGGTTATGTCATGGGCATCATAATACATATAATGACAACATATTATACTGTGTAGTTTTGTCCTACAGACTTATTACTCTAAAAACCATAGTTTTGTTTTAAAAATATAAAAGCTGATATGAAAAAGTATATTTTGTATTATTATTTTCTTACATGATCATTGTTTAAAAACTGTACAGCTGGTATCAGTAATGTATATTATGAAGAAGTTAACTATATCTCAGGTATATAACTGTATCTCAGGTATAAAACTATATCTCAGGTATAAGAGCTTACTCATGTCAGTTTTATTTCTTGTCAGAGTTAAAGTAAAAACAGAATCTCAAGACCCCACATCTTCATGGAGATCACTTATTCCAGTCATAAAAGTCAATGTGAGCACAGTAAGTAAATTTTATTGCAGTTAATATTTGATAAGTTAAAACATAAAAATTTTTACTTTACAAATACAACTTTCACGGGAGAAAAAGTAATTTTATGAAACTTTTTAATTACTATTTCTGTAAAGTATGAAACTATTATTTTAATACCAGTATTCTGTTAGGACACATTTTTTTAACCATAAATGTGATTTATACACAATCGTTTAAATTGCTTTAAACTTTAAATTTCTTTAAATGCTGGTATAAATTGAACAATAGAATAATTTAAGTAGCAGGTAGTGTGGAAGTGGAATTATGTTGTTTTTTTAAAAATGTTTGCTATTAGGTCATCTGAAGTCAAAACCATGACCAGAATAGTATGGTATAATATCTATTATCATTTTTTTTTAAGGGACGTTTGGCTTTTGGAAATCATTACCAACCTCAGACTTTGTGCATCAACTTTGATGATGCTTTCTTAACTTATACTACAAAACCGCCATCAAGCCATCTTGACCAATTCATGCATATTGTGAAAGGAAAACTTGAAAATGTTCGAGTCATGCTTGTTCCTAGTCCAAGATATGTTGGTCTTCAAAATGATGAGTAAGAAAAACTTACAAAAATATAACTTCTTTTTAGCTAATATAGATACCAACTTAGAACTCTTGGCATCCTTTTAATTTCTTTTTACAAGTTGTGCAGTAATTAGGCATATTTCTCAATCTGTTAAAGCAGTTAACAGTCTAGTCCAGATTAAAAGGATAATTAAACATAGCAGTTTATTCAGTAATAATCTTAAATGTTTTAAATTTTAAAATATGTTTGTGTGGTTTTACCTATAACTTTTGTACCTTGACACCATATTTTGGAAACTTAATTTGGGCAATTAATTCCTGAGATTTATATATTAGGAAACACACGTTATAGGTGAATTTTATTTCTAGAGGGTATAATTGGTAAATTGATGAGATTCATTACCAATGAAATACCATTTTGTGTTGTTATAAGTTGAAAACTGAATCAAAATTACTTTGGTGAAATTGGTGATGTTAGGATGGATAGTAGAGTTTTGAGACCCACTTGATACTTAAACTGCAAATTTGTTTTCTGCCTAGCATTCCAGATTTTTGTTTTCCTTTAGTATTTTTGTTACTTGTGTTTAGGAGTCATGTCATGTACAGGATACATAGTAGCCTCACCTCAGTGTGTTGAGATGTTTACACAGGAGTGTAATAGGACTCTGAGAAAACAGAAGATTGATAATTCCTATCTGACTCTATGTTGCACCTTCATAGGATAATGGATTCCCATGATCTTTTTTATCCCTTTGTCTGCCTGCCTGCCTGCCTGCCTTTCTTCCTTCCTTCCTCTCTCCCTCCCTCCGTCTCTCTCTCTCTCTCTCTCTCTCTCTTTCTTTCTTTGAAGGAGACTTGTTTAATTTGTATAATAAATACAGAGTTTCTATTATGCCCCAGCTTTTATCTTTGTGCATAAGCAATATAAGATCTTATGAGATTATGGGAAGCATAGTTATTGCTTTTTAGTTCTAACTCTGCTGGCTTGCTATAAGATGTTCTCATTACTGGCTAGGCTGTGGGTATAACAGATCATGGACTTGGTTAAACATTTGCAGGAATGGAGGCTATCCACATAATTTTATATTTGTGGTAAAAGCTATACAATTGAGTCAATCTGGAATTTTCAAAAAGTAGCAGGGAGCAAAATGCAAAAGTGTTTTGCTATAATAGAGATTTAAAATTATATTGTTCATTCTTCAGAAGTGTGAAGATTCATTAATCTTTGTGATATGATACATAAGTAAAAGAAAATTGTTGACTTTGTGTATGTATGCTGTATTATTTCATGAATGAGAAGTTAATTTTGATATAAAAAGCTAGTATCTTAGATTTGTTAAAATAAGATTAATAGTTCATGAGAAACTGATGGTAGAGAAATATTATTCCCAGATTTTGAGTTTAAGATGCTTGATTTAAATTTATTTCGACTGATCAACTAAATATTCTTAAAAATTGATTACATTATTAAATGCAGATAAAAATGACAACTTTTCTTGTTTAATGTTTTTGAATGATTATACTTTATGTTTCTGGATAAAATGGTATTTAATTTTTTAATGTTATTAGTACAAAATGATTTAATTTTAATTTTGTTATAAATGCAAAATTGATATATCTGATTCAAAACATAAGATGAAAACTGTAAAACAAAAATTCCTTTCTTCTTGAGCTAATTTACTAGTAAATTTTCAGTGCCATTTTACTACTTAGTTTAATATAGAATAAAAGTGGGAAGTTTGTTGATTATCTATTTGATGTTTTTCTTCAACTTAAAGATGTAAGTTCCAACGTCCTTTGTAGTGTTTTTCCTTTCTGTTTTTCACCTTTTATGATCATTAAAGTAGGTGTATTTAGTTTGTCTTCACCTCTCCTTATAGACCACCAAGACTAATGGGAGAAGGTTTTGTGGTGATGCAGTCAAATGATGTTGACATTTACTACTACATGGATGAACCAGGTATTGTTTCATCTATGACATGCTAGTATTTAATAATATTCCAGGCCTCTTAGGATATAAATAAGCATCATCAATGGTAAATGTGGCTATGAGACTCTCTTCCTAAAAGATAGCTGTCATTTGTTAGAAGTTGAATATTTCTTTAGTATTTTAGGATAAAAGAAAATCAGTTGCAATCTTTTCTTCAATTACATTTTCTCATCTGTACTTCAAAAATTGAGAATGCAGATTACCACGAGTGAAAACCTTTGGGGAAAATGGTGATAGTTAAGGTAGTTTCTTCTATTTAGCTGAGGAAAA
Source organism: Hydrochoerus hydrochaeris (assembly GCA_004027455.1). NCBI lineage: Eukaryota > Metazoa > Chordata > Mammalia > Rodentia > Hydrochaeridae > Hydrochoerus > Hydrochoerus hydrochaeris. Next base: position 22,004 of record PVLA01006316.1, read on the forward strand.
ATATCAGTGTGTTAGATTTGAGGCTTAACATTTAAATATCAAAGTCTTGCTAGTTACAATAGCTTCCATTTGATCAAAGTAGCAGTATTAGATTTTTATGAACTATTTTTATACTTTGGAACTTTTTATACTTTTTCATGAGTTTATATCCAAACAAGCTAGCCTGCATTTTGCCTTTTTAGCATGTTAACAGTTGTATTGATTGTGCAAAAGCATTGATGGGTAAAGCTGCTTGTGCTTTAGGGCCAAACAGTTGTTCTACATGAGCTAGTAGTCATATTTTTCACTGCCATCCATTAGAGTAAAACAAAAAGTATTAGTGTCTTTTATAAGTTTTCTTGATTAAAAACCAATCATTAATTTGTTCACATATTAACCCACTAATAGTTGGGTTTTTTTGGTACCAGGAATTGAACTCACAACTGCATGCTTACTAGGCAGGTGCTTACGCTGCTGAGCTAAATCCCCAGCCTCTAATAGGTTCTTGTGGGAAGTGCACATAAAGCACTCTCATAAGAAAGTGTTGTCTTGAGGAAACACACTCCTGTGATTGAGTTTCAAGCTGCACAGTTGCTTTTCTGTTTTTCTTTCTTTTTTTTTTTTTTTTTTGTGAAACACCAGTTTAACTGAAAAGAGCAATCATAGAGACAAAGTATGGATGTAAAAATTAGATTTTTGGAAAATTTGGGACTCTTTAAAAACATTATAAGAGTTAACAGCTCTTGTGATGAAACAAGTAATGTTAAATGTGATTTTTAAAAATGTTTACTAATGTCATTTGTAACATTTGGAAAAAATGGCATAACATGATGAACTACTGTGTTCAGATTACTAATGCATGATGTTGCAATGTCATATGGATAAAAGATTAATAGCAAGTGGGTCCAGTAAATTTTAACATAACAGAGAGTAAGAAGTTCAGTGGCACAGCTTTAGATTTTTCATTGCAACTGATCTTTAAGAAAGTACCGTTTGTTGAAATTTGATGTTGGAAAGGGAGCTGGGAAGATGGCAGATCAATAAACAGCAAAGTAAAGAGCCTCTCTGAAAGAAACAACTCAGATGCTGCAATATAACATCCTGGAGAAGACGAGATGGAAGGAGATGGATCCTCTGGACCCAGGAAGAAACTAAAAAAAAAGGAAGAAAAAAGAAAAACATGGATGGAAGGCTGTAGCCAGACGTGCTCTCACCAGATCCGGTTCCACTATGTATAAAATACCACTGGAATCCGAAAATGCATGCTCATGATGAAGTTGGGGGTTGACAGGAGGATGCAGTCGCGGAGGGGAGTGGTGGACGGAGATCTGCACTGGCTCGGAGATCTGCGCTGGCTTGCAGAAGTGCCAGGGACCCCCACTACCCACTTGTCTGGAAGAAACCAGAAACATGACTAGAGGAAGAAATAAAAGGAAGTTTCTAGCCTCCAATCCAAGCAGTACTGGCTCAGGAGAGGTAAACACAGAAGAGATCGGAGGTTGCACACCTGCAGTTTCTGAAGAAGCAGCATCTGACATAAAAAAATATCTCTGTGACATTATAAAAGAACTCGGAACAGAAATACTAATACAAGTAAAGGAAAATATAAGAAAAATAATAAAATAAATGCTAAGCACCTCTCAAGAAGATACAGATGGAAGAATGGAGGAGCATTAAAAAAAGGAGGGAAATCTTTGATGAATATAAAAAAAATCTAGACTACATGAAACGGATTCAAAGAGATTACCAGGAAATTAAAAACTCCATTGAAAGCTGGCAAAACTGCTTTAAAGAAACTAAAGATAGGGGCTGGGAATTTAGCTCAGTGGCATAAGCACCTGCCTTGCAAGTGTGCGGTTGTGAGTTCAATCCCTGGTACAAAAAAAAAAAGAAACTAAAGATAGGCTATCAAACCTTGAAGACAGGTTTGCAGCTTGCAATCATGAAAGGAAAGATCTCTTAAAAATAGCAAAGAACCAGGAAGTAACAATACAAAGGGTAGAAGATGACAAGAGGAGCTATAACTTAATAAAAAATGTGAGTGAAGAAGCAGGTGTAAACACAAATGAAATACAAAGGCTATTTGCAGAAATAATTAAAGAAAACTTCCCAAGCATAGGAAAAGGAAATGACATTCAGATATACGAGGCATACAGAACTCCAGCCAGCTATAACCAAAATAGATCTACACCCAGAGATATAATAATCAAGATCTCAGAAATTCAACATAAGAACAGAATATTAAAAGTGTCAGAGAAAAGAAACAGATCATCTATAAAGGAAACCCCATCAGAATCATGACAGACTTCTCGACACAAACCACCAAATCAAGAAGAGCTTGGAGTGAAGTATTCCAAGCCCTGAAAGAAAATAACCTCCAACCCAGATTGATGTACCCTGCAAAGCTCTCTCTCAAAATGAATGCAGAAACAAGATGCTTCTATGACAAAGAGGAACTGGGGGAGTTCATGACCATCAATCCTACCCTACAAAAAATACTGAAGGACATTCTAGAGAGAGAAAAAAAAGACCATGGTTTCAGGAACAGTGACAAAGGGGGTTTACTGAATGGGGCAGACAGTGGAATGAAGGGGAAAAGTAGACAACCAACTGCAGAAAAATAGCATGACAGAGATGAGGCAGAGAAGAATAATTGCTAATGTGGATGGCCTCAATACATTAATAAAAAGATACCCAGGCAGAGTGGATCAGGAGATAGCATCCATCATTATGCTCTATATAAGAAATATAATTAACCTGAAAGAGGGTTTATGGATGGAAAGTCAAAGATGAGAAAATAATGCTCTATGTGACAGGAACCAGAAAAAAGAGGGGGTAGCTCACCCTTCAGCTGCAGATTGGTTGGAAAGACATAACACTTTTATACAGTGGAGAACTACTCAGTTATAAGGAAGGAAATCCTTGAGGCTTTTGTAAGTAAATGGATACAACTCAAGATGAAGCTCAGGGGTAAAAAGGTTCAGAACCACTTAATTAAATAGCGGGTTGCCTCCCTAATTTAAAAACTAAAGGAGTTAGTGGGATACAAAATATACAATGTACCCTGTGAAAGTGAAAGGGGAGGAATTGTCTGAAACGGGAAGGCAGAGGACGCTGTTAATCCTGTATCATGATTTGAAACCCATATTGTTTTCATCACTCTGTTTAGTTTGGTTATGTTCTGTTCTAGTTTGTCAACTTGTACTAGACTTGAAGGCATCGATAGCTGTTCCAAAGGTAGCAGGAAATACTACAGTAACCATTTTTAAGTTCCTGTTAACTTAATCTGAAGCTCTGTATTGCTTTTACTGCCTTTTTGAACTGATTTTATTTGAATCTGTTTTGTTCAATCGCTGTCTTGTCTTGGCTGATTTTATTCTAATCTGTTATGTTTGATAGTATCAAGTCTCAGAATATAGGCAACTACTCTGAAGGCAATAACATTCACTATGATCCCCTTATGGTTTGACTATTACCCTCTTTTGAAGTCCTATAATGTCTCCAATGCTTTGTTTTTATTGATTTTGTTCTGTACTGCTATGCTCAATTTTATTGTGCCTGATGATATGGTCAATTCTGTTGAAGATAACAAGAGACACCATGGTAACCATTGTTGATCACGTTGTATTGTGGTTTTAAGTCATGTACTATGTCCATCCTTTTGTTTTGAATGACCCCATTTTGTTTTTTTCTCATTTGGTTTTATTCTTTTCAAAATAAAAAAAAAAAATTTGGTGTTGGAACAAGGAAAAATATCATCAGGCTATTAAAATAATCCTCCCTTTTCTATCTATGGAACTGTGGAAGGCCAGATTTTCTTCAGATTTAAACAGTAGATTGAATGCAGAAGCAGCTGAAAGAAAAATGCCTGTTTTTTTTTTTTATTAAGCTAGATAGTAAAAACGTTTACCAAAATGATAATACCAGTACTTCTTGCTAAGTTTTTTAAAAATGTGATTTCTCTTCATTAAAACAAAATGAAAACTTCATTTAGTTTGCATTAAAAGTTATTTTTTATTTTCATATATTGTATTTTTATTAAGTTTCATTAAATTTTTCATTATGTTGATATGTACAGGATTCTCTTACATTGTGCTGAATTTTAATTCTGAAGCCAAGGCCTGGCTGTTAATTTTGAACACAGTAAATTTTGCTATATATATATAGTCCAAAAACCTCTAGGATTCTTAATAATTGTGAAAAGTATAAATATTTCTTAAGTCAAAAATAATTTAGAACTGCTGATGTAAGGAAATTTGTTAATGGTCATTCTAAGTAGCTATCTTTATCTTTATTCCTGAATATAGGACTTGTTCCAGAAGAAACAGAAGAAAATATTGAGGGAGAAATAAGCAGTGAAGATTGCAAATTACAAGACTTACCTCCATGCTGGGGACTAGATATAGTTTGTGGTAAAGGAACAGATTTTAATTATGGACCGTGGGCCGACAGGCAGAGGTACTTAAGCAGATAATACTTCCAATAAATCTTTCAAATACATTAAGATAATACTAGATATTTTAATGAATAAACTAGTTTTGTATAAACTACTTTATTATGGCATGTTAAGGTTTTCACTAAATATTTTGTTCCAAATAATAACTAACTTATAGAGAAACCACAGCAAGTTTGCTTTGAAGTATAAGTTAATTTATTAAAAAGATGGTGAATGAACAGTATATTTATCAATTCCTTTGTCTTTTTTTTGGTAATTAAACAGCAATTTACTCATTGATCCCCTACTATGTGACAGAAATTGTTGCGCAGGTGAGGATTCAGAAAAAAAAGCACATATAGTTTAGTTCTAGTTTTAGTGGACTAGGGCTGCCATAAATAGCACCACAGATGACAAAGCTTAAAAAACAGAATTTTTACTCACAATTCTGGAGGCCAGAAGAAGTCTGACATCATGCTGTCAGCAAAGTTAATCCCTTAAGTGAACTTTCTGAAAAAGACACACTCCAGGCCTCTCTACACAGCTTGTCTTCATGTCTTTTCATGGTGTTCTTGTATATAATTCTGAATCTAAGGACAGTAGTCATAGTGGATTGGAATGTACCCTAATGGCTTTATTATTATTTTATTACCTCTCGGCACCTTATCTCCAACTATAGTTACATGCTGGTGTAAATATTAAACATATAGGGGAGAGACAAATTATAAAAGGCTTTGGTAGCAGTAACATGGGAAATAAGTTTTGGAAGGGAAGTAATAGTTCACTAGTTAAAAGAGTGGGGTGAATAATGGAGGCCAGGGAAGAATGTTGAAAATGCAAGGGAGAGGAGTGTTGCAGATGCATAAGACAGTAGAAAATTACTCCATAGGTTCTATATGTAATTAAGAATTCTATAGTAATTAGGAATGGATATTTTATTGGAGGCAAAGAAGAGGGTTTTGTTTTGGTATTTTTGAAATGTGGTCTTGTTATGGAATGTCCAGGCTGGCCTCAAATTCCTTGGCTCAAGAGATCCTCTCCTCCTAATAAACTAGAACTACAGTGTTTTGCCACCATTTCCAGCTGTCTGAAAAATTATTATTCATTCTGTTAACATTCATTTTTATTTCTAAGAGCATGCTTTTTACTTAGTTTGAATCAAAGGCAGAGATATGTGCCATTAATTATAAGGGACTATCTAAATTTTTATTGAAGTGGACATTGTTTAAAGTTATTTTAGTTTTTCTATTCTTGAGCTAGATTTCTTGAATAGAGAACTGCAAATCAACTCACTGAAGTAGATAATAGTGGGTCACTGATAGATTAATGAAAAAAATGAAAGTGCTGATACTGACTCTTGATTTGCTAGATCTTTTTATACTTTTGTATTTTCTGTCAGTTCTTTCTTTACCAGGTGAACAAATGATAGACTTGTACAATGATTTTAATTGCTTACAAAACACTTGAATAGTCAATTTTGGACTTAGCTCTGTTTCACCTGATAGTGTATTCATCAAGTGCTCAAAGTTTGATTTCTGGAAATGTATAGGATCGGAGAAAATATTCTAATTATCAAATGAGATAGCTACCATAATGTAAAGTTGGTATAGTAATTTTAATTCCTTCTCAGAGGTAATTTTAGATAATATGTCATTATTCTTTCTACTTACTTATATAGAGATTGTCTATGGAAATTTTTCTTTCCACCTGATTATCAAGTTTTGAAAGTCTCTGAAGTTGCACAGCCCGGAAGACCAAGACAAATACTTGCTTTTGAACTACGAATGAATATTATTGCAGATGCTACAATTGACTTGCTGTTCACTAAAAATAGGGTAATTATTGTTAAAAAAAAAAGTACAAGATGGTGTTTAAAATTTGAATATTATTTTCCAGAGTACATACTTTCTGGTAATTAACCCTATACTTAGATTTATTTCCATGAGCTTCTTCCTACACTGGATAGTTCCCACTTCCATAACTGGATAGTTCTTACTTTCTTGCTTTTATTAAATACCAAATAATGAAAAGAAACTAACAATAATACTAGGCCATCATTCTGTACTCTTATTTTCTGTTTTATGCCTGGATAAATTATTTTAATGTAATTTTGGTAGGAATTTGAGCTTTCATTGCTTAGAACAAAATATCTCGTATTATTGAAAATTGTATTTTTCCTGTGATGACTAAAAAGTAAAGATGATGGGAATATAATAATGAATTATTCATATGAATTAACATTTCTTTTGTTAGGAAACAAATGCAGTACATGTAAATGTTGGAGCTGGCTCATACTTAGAAATTAATATTCCAATGACAGTTGAAGAAAATGGTAAGCTGTGGCCATTACTTTTTATTTTATTTTATTTTTAAAGAGGGTCAAATTAAACATAAGAAAACAAAACAAAACAGATCATAAGATAACAATGTAAGAGACGTGATTTCAAAGCAAGACAACTGGAGATCTTCACTATCTATCATATTGTCTCTTGTTTTCTTCCAAATAGTTGTCCATATCTCCACATACAATGAATTCATACGAAACAAAATAATATAGAACTGATCAGAACAGGATGGTGAAGACATTTTAAGTCTTCCAAGACCAGACAATAAGGAGGTCAACAATGGCTGCCATAGTGTCTCTCATTCTCTTCAAAATAGCTGTCCATAGCTTTATGTATGTTGAAATTAGACAAAATAAAACAGACTAAAATCATTCTGAACAAAGAATGATAGTATTGCTGGATTTTACATCATGATGCTATGGAATCAGCACTGGTTAGTGTCTCTTTTTCTTCAAAATAGATGTTCATTTCATCGTGCATTATATTATCAATTCTCATAAACTTTTTAGAAGTTCTATGTGTGCATGAGTCAAGACATGTATACCTATCCTTTCTGTATTAGAAAAGCAAAACAAACCAAGACAAAACAAAACAAATTCCTAGAAAAACACAAAACAAAAGACACATAAACAACAATAGCAAAGAGCCCAGAGCACTGACAATATAGGCCTTCAAAACAAAGTGGTATGATCATAATTAGGGTTGTTATTTTATATAATGATCTTCAAGAGTTCCTCAGATCACCATACAATAATATGCACAATTGCTCCAATCCCATGAATGTTAACAATTTTGTTCCAAGAACTATTTTGTTCCAAGAGTTTGTAGCACAAGCATTTTAGCTATCCTAAGTGTGTTTATATAATTTTAGATATTTTTTCTTTTCCCTTTTTCTTTTTCCTCATTTTCCCTGAGATAATATTTTTTCCTCTTTAAGCAGATTCTTGCCTTTCACTGTGTTTATTGAGTTTTTTGTATCTTCTTTACTCTTACCATTTCTTACACTAGGTAGACTATATGGCATTTACACATGTGAGTTTGATTTATTTCACTTATGAGTATGATCTCAAACTGCATCCATTTACTTATAAATATCTCAATGTGATCATTCTTTATAGCAGAGTAGTACTCCATTTTATAAAAATACTACATCTTTTTTATCCATTCCTCAGTTGATGGGAATTTAGGTTGTTTCCAAGATCTGGCTATTACATGTTGTGCTGCAATAAACATGGGTGCACATATATCACTGTGGTATGATATTTTCAGTCCTTCTGGGAATATGACCAGAAATGGAATAGCTGGGTCAAATGGGACCTCCAATCCCAGCTTTTTTGAGGGATCTTCAGACTGACCTCCATACTGGTTGTACTAATCTACACTCCCACCAACAATGCAGAAGAGTTCCTTTTTCTTCACAGCCTCTCCCAGCATTTGTTGTTGGTAGTTTTCTTGATCCTGGCCATTCTTTCTGGAGTGAGATGGAACCTCAGTGTTGTTTTAATTTGCATTTCTCTAATGACCAATGATGCTGAACATTTTTTCATGTATTTATTTGCCATTTGTATTTCTTCATCTGAGAACTGTGTATTCATCTCAGATGCCCATTTTTGGAATGGGTCTTTGAATTTTGGGGATCTGATTTTTTAAAATTGTTTATATATTCTAAACAGAAGTTCTTTGTCTGAGGGACTGATCACTAAGATTTTTTTTCCCAATTTGTGGTTTTCTTTTGACTATACTGGAAATTTCTTTCGACATGCAAAAACTTTAGTAGGATGCGATCCCAGTTATTGATTCTATGAAGTATTTCGCGTGCAGTTTGATTATTATTCATGAATTCTCTACCTACCCCTATGTCTTCAAGATTTCTACCTACTTTGTCTTCCAACAAATTTAGTGTTTCTGTTTTAATATCTAGATCTTTGATCCATTTAGACTTCAGTACATGGTGATAGGCACAGGTCTTGTTTTAGTTTTCGGCATATGCAGAGCCAATTTTTCCATCACCATTTATTGAAGAGACTATCTTTCTTCCAGGGGATGTGTTTAGCCCCTTTATTAAAGATAAGATGGCTGAGTGTGTTTGTAGTTGTAGTTGTATCTTCTAATCTATTCCATCAATCTTCAGGTCTGTTTTTTTTATTCCAGTACCATGCTGATTTTATTACAATAGCTTTGTAGTATAAATTCATGTCAGGGATCGTGATGCCTCCTGCCTTGCCTTTGTTGCTTAGAGTTGTCTTTGCTATTCTAGGTCTCTTTGGTTTCAGATGAATTTTAGGAGTGATTTCTCTAGATATGTGAGGTATGCTAGTGGTATTTTCATTGGGATTGCATTAAATCAGTATAACAATTTTGGGAGAATGGCCATTTTCCCAATGTTTGTTCTTCCTATCCATGAAAAAGGGATGTCTTTCCATTTTCTGAGGTCCTCTTAGAATTCTTTTTTCAGGATATTGTAATTTTCCCTGAATGGATCTTTTGCTTCTTTTGTTACATTAATTTCTAAGTATTTCATTTTGTTGGATGCTATTGTGAAGGGTATGGCTTCTCTTATTTCTCTCTCAGTGGTTTTGTTGTTAGGGTATAGGAATGCTATTGATTTTTGAGTATTGACTTTGTATCCAGCTATATGACTGAATTTATTTATTACACCTAGGAGTCTTTCAATGGAGCTTTGGGGGTCTTCTATGTAGAGTATCATGCCATCTTCAAATAATGATAATTTAACTTCTTTTCCTATCTTTACTCCTTTTATTTCTCTCTCTTGTCTAATTGCTCTGGCTAGTATTTCTAGAACTATATTGAATAGGAGTGGTGATAATGGATGTCCTTGTCTTGTTCCTGCTTTTAGGGTAAAGACTTTCAGTTTTTGGCCATTTAATATGATGCTGGCTGTTGCGCTGTCATAGATGGCTTTTATCATATTGAGGTAAAGACCATCTGTTCCAATTTTCTGTATGGTTTTTATCATGAAAAGTGTTGGACCTTATCAGAAGCTTTTTCTGCATCTATAGAAATGATCACGTGGTTCTTATTTTTGGCTCTATTGATATGGTGGATTACATTTATTGATTTGCATATGTTGAACCATCCCTGCATTCCTGGAATTAATCCCACTTGGTCATTGTGTAATCTTGATGATTTGCTGCATTCTGTTTGCCAAAATTTTATTGAGAATTTTCGCATGTATGTTCATTAGGGAGATTGGCCTGTAGTTCTCTTTTTTGGTTGGGTCTTTCTCAGGTTTTGGTATTAGAGTAATGTTTGCTTCCAGGAATGAGTTAGGGAGAATTGTTTCCCTTTCAATTTCATTGAAGAGTTTGAGGAGTGTCGGCATTAAATCTTCTTGAATTTCTTGTAGAATTCCTCAGTAAATCCATCTGGACCTGGGCTTTTCTTTGTTGGTAGGGATTTAATTACATTTTAAATTTCATTGATTGAAATTGGGTTATTCAGTAGTTTTACATCTTCTTGATCCAGCTATGGTAATTCATATGTTTCTAGGAATCTGTCAATTTCTTCTGTGTTATCAAGCCTATGAGAGTAGAGGCTTTCGAAATAGGTATTGATGATCTTCTGTATTTCCACAGGGTCTATCATGATTTTACCCTTTTCATTCCTTATTGCATGAATTTGATTTTTTTCTTCCCTTTGTTTAATAAGGTTGGCTAGAAGCCTGTCAATTTTATTTATTCTTTCAAAGAACCAACTCTTTGATTCATTAATACTTTTTATTGTTTTCTTAGTCTCTATTGCATTGATTTCTGCTCTGGTCTTTATAATTTCCTCCCTTCTTTTGGCTTTGGGCTTGACTTGCTCTTATTTTTCTAGATGTTTGAGGTGTAGCATCAGGTTGTTTATTTGTGTTTGTTCTGTTTTCCTGATGTGTGAGTTCACTGCAATAAATTTTCCTCTGAGGAGTGCTTTCATTGCATCCCACAGGTTCCGGTAAGATGTATGTATATTTTCATTGGCCTACAAATACTGTTTAATTTCTTCTTTAATTTCCTCTATGACCCACTGATTGCTCAGGAGTGTGTTATTCAATTTCCGTGTGTTTGTGGGGTTTTTGCAGTTTCTTTTGTCATTAATTTCTAGTTTTATGGAGCTATGATCTCAAAACATGCATGGGATAATTTTAATTCTTTTGTACTTACTCAAGCATGTTCTGTGGGCTAGTATATGACCTATTTTAAAGAACATTCCATGTTCTGCTGAGAAGAATATATATTCTGATGATGTTGGGTGGAACACTCTGTATATATCTACTAAGTCTATTTGTTCACAAGTGTGATTTAGTCCTATTATTTCTTTGCTGATTTTCTGTCCAGTTGATCTGTCCCTTTGATGTCATTGGTATGTTAAGTCTCCTGTTATAATTGTGTTATTGCTAATTTGATTTTTCATTTCTGTTAATATTTGTTTTGTATAGTTGGGTGCTCCCAAATTTGGTGCATATATATTTAAGATTATTCTCTCTTCCTCTTGAAGTTTTTCCCTAACTAGTGTGTAGTGGTCTCCTTTATCTCTTTGGATCATTCTTGGTTTGAAGTTCACATTGTTTGCAAACAGAATAGTTACCTCTACTTTTTTGGGGGGATCCTGTTGCATGGAGTATTGTTTTCCATCCTTTAACTTTCAGTCTATGAGCTTCCTTTTGGGACAGATGGGTTTCCTATATACAGCTTATGGTTGGAAGTTGTTTCTTGACCCATTCTGCCAGTCTGTTTGTTTTCATTGGTGAATTGAGGCCATTTACATTAATGGTTACAATTGATATTTATTGGTTTACTTTTGACATATTATTTTTCTGCTGTTGATTTTTTACCTTTCCACTCTCTTTAATTGCTTGCCTTGCTTAGTGGTTTTTTTCCTATGTCTGTCTAGAATGTCTTTCAATATTCTTTGCAAGGTTGGTGTGGTGATCACGAAGATCTTCTGCTGTTCTTTGTTGTGGAAGTATCTTATTTCTCCATCCATTTTGAAGGACAGTTTTGCAGGGTGCATCAGTCTGGGTTGGAAGTCATTTTCCTTTAGGATCTGAAATACTTCACTCCTTGCTCTTCTTGACCTCATTGTTTGTGTTGAGAAGTCTGCTGTGATTCTGATAGGCTTTTCCTTTATAGGTGATCTGTCTCTTCTCTCTAGCAGCTTTTAATATTCTGTTCTTGTGTTGGATTTCTGGGATGTTGATTATTGTATGTCTCGATGTAGTTTTATTTTGGTTATGGTCATTTGGAGTTCTATATGCTTCATTGATCTATATGTCAGTTTCCATTATCGTGTTTGGGAAATTTTCAGCTATTACTTCTGTAAATAGCTTATTGATATCATTTGTGTTGTCACCTTCCTTTTTGTTTATGCCTATAAATCTTTTTTTTTTTTTTGCATCATCTTGCAGTTGTTGAATTGTTATTTCCTGGTTCCTTGTTATGTTTAAAAGATCTTTCCTTTCCTGTTCACTAGCTACAATCTTGTCTTTGAGGTCTGAAATTCTATCTTCACTTTCATTGAGGCGGTTTTGCCAACTTTTGATGGAATTTTTGATTTCCTGTATATCTCTTTGAATTTGCTTCATGCATTCTGTTTGTTTCTTATATTCTTCATTCAGAGTTTCCATCTTTTTGCATATGTTCCTCTAATTTTTAACCATGTTTTCTTTAGATGTGTTCAGCATTTCTTTCATTACATTTATCATTTCTTTTACCTGGGAGACTATTTCTGATTTGAGTTCTTTTATAGCTTCCTGGAGTTGTTTCTTTACTTCAGTTGATATCATTTCAGGCATTTCAGATATATGGCTTATATTTCCTTCTATGTCCATGTCTCCTAGGCTTGCTTGGGTTGGGCTGGAGGTTTGAGATTGCATTTTGCTCTTTCATTTTGTCATTTTCCTATATTTCCGGGTTTCGAGTGATGTTCTAAAGCTTCCCTCATGTGCTGAGAATCACCTGACCCACTTTTGGTTCCTGTGGCACATAGCAGGCAATAGTTAGCTGCATAGAGTTCACTGGGTGTGGGCCAGTTAGGCTCACAGGGACTCCCGTGAGACCTCTTGTGATTTCAGATGTGGGGCATGGTCTTAGCGCTTATGAGCGAAGTTCAAAGGCTTCCCTGTGTGCTGGTTTTCAACCCATGCACACTTGAGGTCTGGGACTCAATTCAGGCCCCTGCCACTTGCTTGGAGTTTACTGGTCGTGGCCCAGTTAGGTCCATTTGGACCTCCTGTGAGTCTGTGGGTGATTTCAGATTCAGGTCAACCTGGGAGCGATGTTCCAAAGCTTCCCTGTGTAGCTGGGTTTCAACCTGCACAGGCTCTGGCCCAGGACTCAATTCCTACTTTTTTATTTTAAGTAATTAATGATTGATATATGAATAGTATAGTTTGTTGGTCCTGTTAGCATTAATAGATTTTTTTTCTTTTTAATTCTTTTTCTTAATGGTGCTAGGGGTCAAACCCCAGGGCTCATGCATACTTGGTAGGTTTTACTTCTCAATATTTTATTTTCATTTTTTAAATTTTAAATTTAAGTTTAGTTTTTAACTGATACATACAACCATAAAATTTTATACATCTGTGTGGTACCATATGATGTTTTGATACATGTATACATTGCATAATGTTCAAATCAAAGTAAACATATCTACCTCCTCAAACATTTATTTTTTCCTTATGATAAAAGCATTCAAAATGCCTTTCATCCAGCTTTTTGAAATATACAGTTCATTATCATTGTCTATAGCCACTTTGCTTTGCAATAGCACATCAGAACTTTTTACTCTTGCTTATATCTAACTCAGTAGTCATTTAACAGTCTCTCCCATGCTACCTTCTTCCCTAGCCTTTCCAGACTCTGGTAATGACCCATATACTCTCAGCTTCAATCAGATCAATATTTTTAGATTCCCTATCTGAGTAAAATTATGTGGTACATTTTTCTGCCTGGCTTATTTTGCTTAGTATGATGCAAGTTCCATCTGTGTTGTCACAAATGGCAAAGTTGTATGGCTGAATAGTTTTCTGATGTACCACGTATTTTTACTCATTCACCAGTTGATGGACATTTTGACTGTTTCTATTTGATGAGTAGTGTGGATAGTACTGCCATGAATATAGGAATACAGATGCCTCTTTGATATACTGATTTAGTTTTATATATTCATTCAGTAGTACAATTGCTGGACCATAGGTAGTTCTCTGTTGTAATTTTTGAGGAACTTCCAACTATGTTCCATAATGACTGCACCAATTTACGTTCTTACCAGCAGATGTGGGACTATTTTGTTGTTTTTTTGTGCCTGTAGTTATTAAATTGTTTCATAATTAAATTATGTTAGCACACAACTATATTTTAATTGAGTTAGAGCTTACCATTTTGTTCTTTTATTATATCTCATATATTTCTTTTATAGGATTGAGCATAATTTGCTTAACATATATGTTAGGCTGTTGCAATGTGAGAACAGGTGCTGTGTCATACATAGGGATTCCGTTTTTCTAGTGCTGAACTTAATAACTGACAGGTGGTCAGAACTGATTGCTGATTTTAGATTGTAATATCAGTAGATTTTGTCATGATGTAAATTGTGTACTTTGAAAAGCATAACTTTGAGAAAGGAAAATATTCCATACTCAAAATGTTAACTAGTTCCGGTATAACTAGTTTTATCTGAGCTGATACAGTATAAGTTCATTGTATTCGAAGATGCAGACACAACCACAAACACACTCAGGTACTTTTATCTTTGACATAGGGACCAGACATGTTCACTGAAAGAAAGAAAGCCTCTTTAATAAATAGTGCTGGAAAAATTGGCTTTCCTTATGCCAGAGGTTAAAACTAAACATGTATCTGTCACCATGTGGCTAAACTAAAGTTAAAAGGGATCAAAGGCCTAAATATTAAAACAGAAACACTATACTGGAAGACAAGGTAGGTAGAATCTTGAAACATAGGCGTAGGCAAAGAGTTCATGAACAAAATGCAAACTGCTTAAGAAGTACTTTAAAGAATCAACGACTGGGGTCTCATCTTTTAAAAAGTTTTTGCATATCAAAAGAAATTACCAGCAGAGCAAAAAGAATAACCACAGAATGAGAAAAAATCTTAGCCAACTGTCCCTCAGACAAAAGATTTATATCTAGAACATAAAAAGAATTGAAAAAAATTTAGGACCCCCAAATTCAAAGACCCAATCCAAAAATGGGCACCTGAGATGAATATGAAAAGCTTTCAGCTTCTCAGATAAAAAAATACAAATAGCAAATGGATATATGAAAAAATGTTCAACATCTCTGGTCATTCGAGAAATGCAAATTAAAACCAACACTGAGTCTTCACCTACTCCAGAAAGAGTGGTTATTATCAAGAAATCATCCAAATAACAAATGCTGATGGGGCTGTGGAGAAAAATCAAACCTTCTCCATTGTTGGTGGGAGTGTTGACTGGCACAACTGTGGCACTACTGTAGAAATCAATTTGGAGATTCCTTAAAAAACTACTCGGGTTGGAGGTCCCTTCAATCCAGCTATTCCTCTTCTGAATATTTTCCCAGAAGAATTGAAAACATCCAACCACAGCGATAGATGTGTACTCATGTTTGTAGCAGTACAATTTGTAGTAGCTAAATCTTGGAAGCAACCCAAACACCCATCAACATGGAATGGATAAAAAAGATTTTTACACAGTGGAGTACTACTCAGCTATAAAGAAAGATACACTTGAGGCTTTTCTAGGTAAACAGATGCAACTTGAGACCATACTCATAAGTAAAATAAATCAGACTCACATAGGTATAATATTGTCTCCCTAGTGTAAAAAAACTGAAATAGGTTCCAAAATGTTCGGTAGATATTGTGAAAAGGAATGGGAAAGGGAAAGTGCTTAAAAGGAAACAACAATTGGGTTAGGGGAAAGGAGAAAAGAAGCACAGTTTTATATATAACTGTGCCACTAATATCTGTTTATCAAAAAGAATGGTTTGTGCTTTCAGTGATTATTTATTTTTCATGCCTATATCTTATAATGTGAACAATTACTTTGAGGACAACCATATACAATGTAGTAACCATTGTTAATCTTCTATTAGTTTGTTTTGAAGTTCTTTATCATTGTTTTTATTTTTTCATTTTAAAATAAAAAAAGTTCATTATGTGTTTGAAATTTGGATATTTAATGATGTAAGTACTTTTTGTTAAATTTATCAAATTATTATATAGGCTTTTTCAGTTTGCCTTCTTTCCCACTCTCTTATTACATTTATAATGAAAAATAGTAAAAATGAAATTGTGGTCTATTTACTTATTTTCTTAAGCATAAACAGGATAGCAGTATACCCATATTTTAAAATCACTAGGTGGCAATATTACTGTTCATAAATATAACTAATATGTAATTTAGTTCTTATTTTGGTACTAGTACTGTATATAAAGAAAATAGGTAAATAATTTTTTGATACTAGTATATGAAGAAAGCAGGCAAAGGAATTATTTCATTGCTAGTATGTGAAGAAGTCAGAGCTTCACTAAGTTCAGTAGCTAACATAAAATGGTATTATTTGCCTTTGTGTTTAGATAACCAATTGAAAGTGACTGAGAATGGAATAGTGTAACTTTTCCCATAACTTTGAGACTATTTTGATGAAGAACTAATTATTGTATGAACTAGTTTCAAAAGAATAATCATACTGAGTCTTGAAGGACTGGCTGATGCAGATCAGACATGTGGCAAGAAGCATCTGTTTAAAAAGCCTTAATTGTAGTGTGTAAAATCACAGAGACCAAAGGCAGTAGGAGATTGCACAAAACTTCTGATGGCTCAATGAAGGAAGTTCTTCTATATTTTTTGAACTGATAATCATATAGGAAATAACATTAGTATACAGGGGAACCAGCTGAGGACTGAAACTGTCAGTATCTTGAGTGTAAGTTTGTGGCAGTGTCTGCATTCTGAGTAACTAGAGGGTAAAGAAAGCCCACTTATGTTCAAGGGTATAAAGGCGAGGTTTCTTATAAAGTGATTGCCTGTGGGAAAATGAACTGAGGACTTAGAGAAGAGCAATATATGATTCCAAACAAATCTAAAATGTTTTTCAGATTCAGGTGCTTGGAGGAATTAAAAACTAGTAGGACTAATAGGATGAATATGGAATGAGCATAGAATTAGTGTTCTTAGGAGGGGACATCATCAGGAAAGGAAATATAATACTCTAAATTTTTCTGTTTTTGGTGAGAATGGCTGCATTGTTGGGAAAGTGCTATGCCTTAGAAACTTCTCATATAGTGATTAAAAATGATAAAAATGTGTGCTCTTGAAAAAACATGAGAATTGTTTTAGTTGAAAACTATTTTTACAGAGTACTTATGTACCATTTGCCTTCTATATTTGTGGGTTATATATGCATGGAGTCATTCAACTACGAGTTGAAATTTTTTATAAAAATCGTGTCTGTTCTGAACTTGTATAACCTTTTTACCTCATCATTTCCTAAACAGTGTGGTATAACAACTATTTTATGTAACATTTATATTATATTAGATATTTTAGTTAATCTGGCGGTAAACAATATACTATGTGTGTAAGAATTAGGGAAAATACTATGTCATTTTGTATTAAGGGGTTTGAGCATTTCCACGTTTTGGTGTACATGAGGGGAGGTCCTTGAACATGTACTTCATGAATGCCAAGAGATTACTGTAGTTCTGTAATGCAAACTGTGGTTTGGTAAACAAAATCAGGATAGATACTGCACGGGATGGGATTTTCTTCCTTCAGAACTGCCCCAAAATGAGAAAGATTCACTTTGTTTGATTACAGTATATTTGTCATTGAAATGTGTTTAGGGTCTAATTACCATTTTTCAGAGATTTCTTTTTTGAGTAGGGGTACAAATTGGTTCCAGAATTTTTAACTGCTTAATTTTTTTCTAGTTCTTAAGTTTTCTGGTTTTGTCCTTTAGGGTACGTTCCTGCTATTAAAGGACAGCTATTACATGTCGATGCTACTACCAGCATGCAATACCGGACCCTTTTAGAAGCAGAAATGTTAGCAGTAAGTGTATAATATATGATACACATTTTTGTATGAGATACAAATTGGTTTTTATTTGTTGAAATGCAATTTAAATAACCAGAGCATCATCATGATATACCTTCCTGCTTGAGAACTATGAGGTATTCTTAATTCCATCTTTAGGAAGAGAAGTAGATTCCTAGTGCTGTGGATTCCTTTTGGCATCTCTTTTGTGGCACTGTTTCTAGTATGGGCAGGTGAATAGAAAACAGTGGAAAATGTAAAATATTGTTAGAATATTTTTTACAGATTATGATAAATAAGATCATTTTATATACTGGTTTCTCTCATGGTTTAAGTAATTTTATTCACTGTGCTTTTCACTTGAAGTATAAGGTAAAAGGAAAAGAATCTTATTGATACCATAAATTTCTCTGTGTTAGAAACAGAAACAATGTAGAAATGCCCATGGCTAAAATTGCAGATTGGGGATTTATTAATTAGGCACATATTTTTCCTTTTTAAAATCAGTAATAACAATAAAAACCATTATATAGAACATTGATATTCACAGAAAATTTATTTAAAATGGAGCCATACCATTTCTATTTAACATATATATATATATATATATATATATATATATATATATATACACACACACACACACACACACACACACACACACAAAGAGGAAAATTCTCAATTAGCAAGAATATATAAAATACCATAAATATATATTAAACTGACATATTCAGCATTGTAATGAATTATTGAATATTGCTCATAAGTAGGACTGGGTGACAATGTTGTTCCTAGACAGACAACTTTTTCCTTTGTAGAAATGTCAAGATTTGTAGAAATGCCATTGTCACTCTCTGAGACACTATGCATTGTATTCCACCCCTGCTGATGTTGATGTGTCACTTAACAGATGAGGCCTCTTACTCAACAGGAATTCAGGACATCACTTATCACCCTATTAGTTTAGCTAGAGTGAAAATTGCAGTGATACCTTGGTTCACTAAGATAGTTCTTTTCACAGTTTTGGTTGCAAATCATGGAACAAATGCAGTTCATAAACTGAGGTACCACAGTATGGTCTTATCATAATTCTCAAAGTTTTTTGACTGTATTATAGCTTAATATTTCAAGGAGCTGGATATAACCAGAGATACTTTCAGCCAGCAATATTATCTCCAAGAAATTTTCTGTTCATATCAATAGGAAAATAAATTTTCATTACTCATCTTGTGTGTGATTGTTATGGTTTGTGTTTGGATGGCCTCCCCAAGCCTCATGCAGCCATGGAGCCAACTGAATCTAGCGTTTGTGATTGGTTTGTTGGCTAGTGCTGGGATTGCTACACCCACGCAAGGACACATAGCTGGACTACAATATGAGAGAGGGAAGGACGGGGGTGCACTTTGCTCTTTTTTTGCCCTTTTTGCTTTTGTTGCTTGTGGCTGCCATGAATGGCTGTCCCTTAGCCACAACCACCCTGCCTTGGAATCAGCTGAGTATGTACTGAAACCTCCAAAAACTAAGTTAAATAAACCTTTCCTTTCTTCATTTTGGGTGTCAGGTATTTTGTCTCAACAGTGAGAGAAAAGTAATTAAGACAGTGACTATATTTGTAATGTTGTTAACAGTGTCACATTTAAAGCTCTAACATTTTTACTTAATGCTTGTTTTGCAGTTCCATATCAATGCTAGCTATCCCCGAATATGGAACATGCCACAGACATGGCAATGTGAATTAGAGGTTTATAAAGCCACCTACCACTTCATCTTTGCACAGAAGAACTTCTTTACAGGTATTTTCTAGTAAATATTGCTATTATAGATTGGTCATGGTGAACTTGTTTACATTCAGTAAGTTTTAAACTCAATAGAAAGACTTGGTGGTACAGTTTATATTGTCTTACAATTTGTTTTAAGAATATCAAAGAGAAAATTTAAGTATAGGCATTTTATGTTATACTCTTTTAAACCAGGCAAAAAAATATAACTCCAAAGTTGAGCTTAAAGGGAAAAGACTTCAATTTAGCCAAATGCTTTGTGTTAGTCTAGTGGAGGGTAAGATGGGGCTGATGAATTCAAGATCTCACTTCATTAATTAGGGCTGAGCATAACTTTATTATGTTATTTTATTATTGTGGTCTACAGTATTGTATTAAGTAGACAAACATGCTATTTTTATATTTAAGTCTCTACTTTTTTCTGTTGGTAAGGATAATTAAATTGATTTAATTACTAGTTGAAAAAAGTTTTTTTATTTTTTGCAGCATACCATGGTACCTATTCATATTTAAGAATTCAGTTCCCAGATTTAATGCCTATAACATTTTATTTTCAAAAGAAAAACAGTATTACAGATAACTCTAGAGTCCTTTTAAAACTTGCTAGTTGCCTAAGAGGAGTGATTCTTAAGCAGTAATACTGGTTTGGTATTGGAATGCACAGACTTGGTTATAATGTTTGAGTTGCTTTCTGTTTGAAGATTTCCATGGAAGAGAAATTATCCATCTTGTGTGAGGGAATGCTTAATATATCTCAATAGCCATTCTTAAACCACTTATTAGTGAGATTAAATTGTTCTTGAAAGATTTTGATGTTGAAATGAGTTTTATGATAAATGTGACATAGAGAAAGAGTAAAAGCTGTAAAACAAAGACACTAAACCCTCTTCTGGGAATAATGAAATTGGCTAAGATTTCCTATAGTAAGTGGAGAAAAAGCTAATATAATGGTTTTGCAAAGCTCTAGTGCCAGACAATTAACATTTTATGGGGTATTAACCTAGCAATTCAATTACGAAGTGAATTATTAGTGGATTTTTCTCATTAACATTTAACTTGCTTTAATAACTTTTTGATTTTTGTTCAAATGAATGAGGCAGTCATCAAGAAAGTGCCTCCATTTCCTAATTAGATTATTTGATATGAATATCTGCTGTGGAGAGCAGCTTTTGGAATAAAGAGAAATGCATATTAAAATGGTTATTGAAGTTCCTAATAAAAAATTTTGTCATTGTAATTTTTAAGATTGATCAGTTTAGCTATTAAAGAAGCTGGTTTGCACACCATATAGATAATGTTGAAATTCAAACCAAGTTATTAAAAAGCTAAGATTTATTAAAACAAATTAAGTAATTATAAAATATCAAAATTTTCATGAAAAAACTAGTAAGATCTGTTAAAATACAAATTAGCAAATAACTATAAAATTATATTGGTTTCTAAGATAATAGATCATTTCAATTTCTGTTTATTTTACTAGCAATTATGTGCCACTCATTTAACTAATAGGAATGTAAAGTAGATAAATGCAGTAAATATGCACTCTTAAGTTTTATATGAGTAATGGTTCAAAACAAACAATAAACATGGTGTCTGCCCAAAGTTTTTAAAGCACATATTACTTACAGGTGTTTCTTATTTGATATTACTTATTAATTTCAAGTACATTCTCATGTGCACTAGACATAGATACATGAAATACTACCAGACAGTACATAAGCTGAGTGCAAGCAGGAATGAGGAAGCTAAAATATGCATATGATAAAACCTAAGTACAAAAGAAACTACTATCATCTGAAGGTAATCAGAGAAAATACAGAAAAATATAAAATAGGCTTGAAATGGTCTTTGTAAGTGAACTCAATACTATTAGCTAGGTGTTTGTAGTACTTGGTCACATACAAAGTGTGCTTGTGTATGTCTTCTTCACTCAACTCTATGAAGGGCAATAGCTCTTATTACTGTCCCTTGGTTAGAATGAGGAACTTGAAGAATAAAGACTTGAATAACTTAGGATAATTCCTGAAGCTTGCAAGTAAAAGAAACCCTTGAGAAGAAGTGTTCGACTGCATTCTATGCTTTCTGTAATATCATGTTCCTGTTAAAGACAGATATTTTTCCCTCAGCAGACAGGATATGAAAGACAATGTAGTCGTCACTTGGTATCTGTAGTATGGGTTTGGTCCTATGATCTTCTATGGGAACCAAAATCTGTGAATGCTGAAAGCCACCACATCCACTTTACAGGTGCATTTTAAAAACAGTATTTATTTTCAGCCCATGACTGGATTGAAATGTGGAAGGTTGACTTTATATGGTCAAATTGTTTGCTTAAAAATACTGAACTATAAATATTTATAAGGAGAAAAAATTAGGAAATCAGCAGGTGAATGATGAATTTTGTTGTAATATTGCTTGATTCCAGAGATGATTTTTTAGCATCTTTAGCTAAAGAATAAAGTATGATAATGCATATCTGTAATCCCAGCACTCCAAAAGGCTAATGTTGAAAGATTACAAGTTGGAATCCGTCCTGGGTAATTTAGCAATTTAGTGAGACTCTATCTAAAAAAAAAAAAAAAAAAAAAAGGCTAAGAATATAATTCAGTGTGGAAGCCCTGGACTTAGTCCCTAGTAAATACCTCCACACCCTGTAAAAAAAAAGCTAGAAGGATGGAATCAAGCTGTTTAGGTAAGGTGGCACTTAAAATTAAAAGATTAAAAGTAAGCATAGCTATCATAAGGTATGATGATCTATTGTGACTATTTGTCAAATGAAATAAAAGTGTATTTAAAGTAAACCTGATAGGTCAACTTTTCCCTTATTACTAAAAGAGTTTCATAGCCATATGCCTTTTATTACTGATATACTGAAAATCTACATTTAAAAAAAGTTACTGAAAGTTGAAATTAAATGTATTATTTTGCCATTTTAATAAGACAGGAATTTCTAATATATGTGCATCAGTTTCTGTGCATGGAAGCTAAATTTTTAAATGGATTCATGAGGCAAATTTATTTCTAATTTTATTATTCAGCATGTCTTCATTTTTTTTAGTTTAAGTATCCCTTTAGAATTCAAAGCAAACTGCTTTAAATATTTAATGAATTTACCTTATATTTTTCCTTAGAAAATTGTTAATAATAAATGGTTCCATCTGTAGGATGCTTAGCCTGTGCCACTTTTTAAAAAATACACATAAGTTATCTCAGTTATCTATAACACATCTGTGAAGTTGTTCTGATTTATTAAAAGATAAAATTGATAGCATTTTTAAAGGATTACATAGATAGTAAGTTAAAGCCAGAATTTAAACCTAGGATTGTCTGGGTCAAAACCTATGCTATAACAGGGCTGCTTCAAATCATTTCCTTTTTCATACACACACTAAGTTTTAACTTCATACACATAATAGCATTGTGCTGTTTACTATGAGTATGCAGAGATAGTCTGAACTTATATTTATTTTATACAAGTTGTGTAAGTAAAAGTACTGAGCTGTAAATACTTATCAAGAGAAAAATAAGGAAATAAGCCCTAGGAGAACTATTACTGAAAATTGAGCATATACAATGCATGTAAACAAATTGGAGACCAGAAGAAAAAGTTGTGGAAACCATAGTAGTAGACTAAAGGTAATATTCTTATGATAGAGAACTTTAACTTTGTAACTTTAAAAAGGTACCAAAGGATAAATAGACTGAGTATATGTACAGTTTTAAAAAGTAACAGGTAAAACATAAAACTTACCACTCATTAGGCACTTGTAGTATTTCTTTCAAAAGTGTGAAGAAAAAAATGTTCAAGGATACTGTAAGAAATTCAGTTCAATTGAGATACTATTTTTGAGATATAAATGGCAAACCCTGTGCCCTCAAGGCCCAAGATACATACATATACGTAGGAATAACTACAATGCAGGAGAAGGTACAAAGAAAAAGGTAGGCAATTATACATTTCTAGTGGCAGCATAAGTGAATTAACTTATCTTGGAAAGCAGTCTGGTAATAGCCTCAAAAAAAATTCTTCCATTTTGATGTAGAAATTCTATTTCTGAAATCTATTCTGATGAAGTAATTCTCAATATGTAAAATATGCACAAATGAACATTGAAATACCACACATAAAACAAATTTGGAGAGTGTAAATATACAAGTATAGAAGATTTCTAAATCTTAAAAGATAAATCTTTTTTTAAATGAACTTCCAGTGCAAAGTTGACATGGGGAAATACTTTCCATTGAAAAAGCAACACATAAAACACACTTAGAAAATAGTATAAAAACCTATGTAGAAAGGTCTTTAGAAGAAAATCTGTCAATAATGTTTGATTATTTGGGTCAAATGTCAGGTGATTTTTCTATTTTCTGAAATTATTTTATGAAAAATAACTGATATTAACTGTATAAATTATTTTATTTGAAACTGTGACTAGTAAATAAACATCCTTGAATTGCCAAATCAAGTATTAATATTTTAAATACTTTAGTATAGAAGTTCTTTTGATTACAAAGAAAATGTTATTTTTGATTGATGTTAGAATCTGTATTTGGTTTCCTGAATTTCAGCTTTACTTTCCTCTACCCCAATAATTTTAGATTTAATTCAAGACTGGTCTAGTGATAGTCCTCCAGATATTTTTTCATTTGTTCCATATACATGGAATTTTAAAATAATGTTTCATCAATTTGAAATGATTTGGGCTGCTAATCAACACAATTGGATTGACTGTTCTACTAAACAACAGGAAAATGGTAAGACATTTTTAAAATTAAGCTAAATATTCTTCACATTAAGACCTGCACAAAGAAAGTTAGTAACGATTTTATAGTTTTAATAGGTATTAAAGTTTATTTTTTCCCCATTACCTAATGATAATCTCAGAAACCATTTTAGAATTTGTATTGGACTAATCATATTGTTTTACATTTAATTTTGTTTAGATATACATTTAAGGTGACAGTTACATTTATTTTTATTGGCATTAAAAGTAAATTTATTTTTTCTTTTTCATTTTGTAGTGTATCTGGCTGCCTGTGGGGAAACACTAAACATTGATTTTTCTTTACCATTTACGGATTTTGTTCCAGCTACATGTAATACCAAGTTTTCTTTAAGAGTACGTATAATTGGATGCATTGTTTATTCCACAAAGTTTTATTAGTAAGTTTGATTTTCCAGAGCTTTTCTTTACTTTCCCCTGCTCATCCCTTGGCCACACTGAAGTGTTTTCTATTCCACTGTCCACTAACTTTATTGTCATAGAGCTGCTTCTGTTTCTTTTTTGTAGTTAACAGCCTGCAAAATTCCTGGGAGTTAGTCATTTTCTTTAGAGATCATTCCTAGTCTCCTTAGCTAATTTTTGTTTTTGTAAGAACCCATTTTAACTTGAAGAACTACTATTTACTAGTTCTCTCAACTAACTGTATTTTTCCTTATATTGAATTCCTAATTGTAACCATAAATTCAGGGAATATCCACAAGCACTTTTCTTTTATCAAAAAGACAGATCTTACATACCTCCCCTAAGCTCAGAATTTTGTAGTTTTATTATATGGACACCTCATTTTAGGATATGGACAATCAGAAGTAATTGTAGTATTAATGTTGGTTATCATTTTTAAAATAGAAACAATAATAATAGGTACATCAAATACCTATTAAACATTTCCTATATGCTAGACACTGATCTGAGTGCTTTTTGTATAGTCACTTACTTGTCAGAGCAACCCTCTTAAATTAATTATTACTATGTTCTGCAATTATTGATTAGAAAGCTGAAAGACTGACATTGTATAACTTGTCATTAGCTAGTGAATTTTCAGATTAGATTTTGAACCCTAGCAATATAGCTAGAGCTCTATTTTTAAAATCACACCTGTAAGCTATGTGTTAGGCATCAGTGTCAGGATAGGAGATTTAAAAGGGAAAAAGTGAAACTGAATGAAGATCCTTTGATATGCCAGCTTAGAAGTACTAAAAGCCAGTTGAGGAAATAAGACTTACTAAAGATGAATAATCAAAGGAGACAATGCTATTTGAAAAATTAAGAAAAATATGGAACATTTGAACTTACATTGGAGAATTTTTTACAGTGAATTTCATATAAAACACCCATGGATAACTGTGGAAGATGATCTTTCATTTTTATATGCTGTTATTTCTTTATTTTTCAATGCGAATTTAGTTTAGTCATTATATAATCATATTCCAGATATTTACCTTACTGTTGAGTATAAAATATACCATTTAAAATTTTATGTGCTTTTGAATTTCTTTTCTTTTTCTCTTTCTTTCTTTTCTTTTCTTTTCTTTTTTTTTTTTTGTACTGGGGATTGAATTCATGTCTTCAGGCAGGTGCTTATGTGACTGAGCTAAATCCCTGGCCCTTCAATTTATTTTCAAGATTGTTACCCATTTGACTACAAATAGTGACCTAAGATATTTATATACTAACTTTTAAATTTTGGGTTGTTATAAATTCCTTTTTAGGGAGAAGATGTTGATCTTCATTTATTTCTACCAGATTGCCACCCTAGTAAATATTCATTATTTATGTTGGTTAAGAACTGCCACCCAAATAAGATGATTCATGATAGTAGTATCACTGCTGAGTGTCAAAGTGGTCGGAAAGCAGGTAAACCAAAATGGCGCAACGTCACTCAAGAAAAGTGAGTATATAAAATAAGTATTTTATGCTTATTGTGTGGAAAATTGCTTCTTTCATATATTGATAATAAAGTTTAATGATCTGTAACTTATGTCTGTATACAATTAAAAGAATAGTTATCTAATCAGAAACTTTGTTTTTTATTGATTAAAGGGCTGGTTGGGTTGAATGTTGGACTGTTCCAAGTGTCATGCTTACAATTGATTATACATGGCATCCAATTTATCCACAAAAAGCAGATGAACAGCTAAAACAGTCATGTGAGTGTTTTTATATATTTTGTCCTTTGACATATCTGTTTGTGTTACCAATCTGCAAAGATACAAAAATTTGAAAATGTATTCTTAAAATAATGGTGTTTCTATTTTTAAAAATATTTTGGAATAATTGTAGCTAACTTTTAGTCAGCATTATTGTACATAAAATACTGAGTCAAACAATTTACTGGCTTAAATTATTTCACTTAGTCCTTATAACTGTTCTGTTGGAATAAATATTATTCTTATCCTGAAGCTGAAGAAACATCCTTAGAAAAGTAATTTTCTAAAGATCTGTCACAGTAGACATGGCAGAGAAAAATATGAAACAGTGTCTGTGAATCTGTATATTTTAGAAGTTAGGTTGTGAAATGTTAGTTTCTTTAAAATATTTTGTAAATTATTATATAATTTATAGTTCTTTGAGGAGATTAATAATAGAGTTATGACATTGGGTCCAAAAAAGAATTAGAAAGAAACTGTATTTTCTTTGTGTACAGTTTCAAAGGACAGAAATCAAAGTTTATATGCGTGATGGCTCATGTCACACTGTATTTGAATAATTGTTTTTGTGGAAACAACTTTATTGTTTAATACCCAAGTTTAGTTAAGATCTGGTTGTGACCCATAGTTATATTATAGAGACTTACTGAGAATGTTGCTCAAGTGGACAGAAATTTTTCATTGATACTGTGCATTCTGGTTTATGCATTTCTATTTGTATTTCACTGAAGTTTATTCATTTGCTTTCTTAGTTACTGGTCTTTCAGATCTGTATTTATTATATGTTTATAGATAATTCAGATTTATATAAAAATGATTTTTATATTTGTAAAGTAACATTTCTTAGTGTATACTTCCATGATGAATTTCCAATCAGTCATTTTTTTCTTTTCTTAAGCATTAATGTTTTCTCTAATTTATTTCAGTGTCTGAAATGGAAGAAACAATGTTATCTGTGTTAAGGCCAGCTCAGAAAACATCAGACAGAGTTGTTTCTTCTCCTTCTACTGCTTCTCGGCCTCCTATTGATCCCTCAGAACTTCCACCTGATAAACTTCATGTAGAAATGGAACTTTCCCCAGATTCTCAAATAACTCTCTATGGACCTCTATTAAATGCCTTTTTGTGTATAAAGGTATGATTTTAGGACCTCTATTAAATGCCTTTTTGTGTATAAAGGTATGATTTTAGGACCTCTGTTAAGTGCCTTTTTGTGTATAAAAGTATGATTGTAAAAATAATTTACATGTATTATAAACATAGGCAAAGTAATTTGAAATAGTTGAATGATTCAAAAATTGTTGAGGGTATAGTGTGTATGTTGACTGGTCTTCAAATCCTAGATTCAGTTACAGAATTACTAAAAGTAGTACCTCTCAGTGCAGTTTTTTGTGTGTGTGAGCATTAAATGTGATTTATGAATCATGCTAGTTGCTAGATGTTATAATGTCTGTCTTCAAGAAGAGAAACTTGAGAGCATACTAGAAGGACTGACAGATCCGTAGACAAATTTTAATGCATATTAACAACACAGTGGAAGTACTACTTGTTGCCCCAGAATAATTGGTACCAGAAAACATCTATTGTAAGTGAATCCATTAAAAATAGATAACATTCATGAGCAATTATGAGCCAAGATTTGTTTGGGTCTTTATTTTTAAAATGGAAACACATTTATGAAAATAAGTATATTTTAGAGTATGCTATCAGTCCTGAAAAGATATGTACTGCATAGAACAAAGAATGAATTAAATTGATTTATTTTAAGGTACTTCTCCCACTAAAATTGTATGATTGGAAAACTGAGGACTTCATGAGTTGTCTAGAGTTCATTTTTTCTTTTGATGTTCAGATCGCACTTTTAAAAAGCCTCCAACAAGTCATCAGTAATTTTTGTTAATTTATTCTTTATGTTAACTAACCCTTGCCTATTACTGATAGCTTCACATATAATAAAAGCAGTTTTCAGTCATTGCTTAATACCAATTTCATGAAATGTTGCATTTTCCTGGAATTTGAAAATTCCCCTTGCTATGTCATCTATGCTTTTGATATTCGTTATACTGTTGACATTTATTAAATGTGATAATTTGAGAGAAATTAATTTTCCAAATATAATGAATAGTGGAGTTACTTGTGGGAGGAGGATTGTGTGAATCTAACTTTAGATTGCTATTACAGTTTCATACTGCAAAGATTTGGATATTGAATATTTAATTAACAAGGAATTCTACGATGTGCAGTAAGAGGAGTAGCTAGTTCTAGAGGAGCACTCTAAAAATCAAGGAAAAATAATCAAGATTTGTTCAGGATGGCTTTCTAAAGGAAGTGCTGAGTTAACTAGGGTTTGGAGGGTTAAAAAACAATCAATATTTGAATTACCGTGTTACATTTACCAAAAATTGCTATGAAGTACATAATGCAGTTTAAGATAAAAGATGCAATAGAAACTGTAATTAGTGTTTAAGGAAACCTGGAGTTTCTGTTGATTATCTTTTCTTCCCCTAGCATTTTAAAAGGGATTCCTGAAGGAGCAAATCTTGAGATTTGAAGGGAAAATTCATACACACAGACATGTTCTTTTCTTTCTTGTGATCACTGTTATAAAATATTCTTCAAATGTGTCTCCTAATGGCTTTCTTGGGACTGCATGTCAGTAGCTATTCATAATGTAATTTTAGTTATAATCTAAAGACTAAAACATAGTTTAATTAAATATAATGATTTAATTTGCAGACTAAGGATGGTTATAGTGATATAGTATCAATTTTTAAATACTCCAAGAACAGTACCAACTGTGGTTTAAGCATTACTATATGCATATTGATCCTCAGGTTTTTTAATTTTTAAAAAAATTAGAGAATTACATGATTACCAACAATAAGAGGACTGTTACAAAGAAAAACAGAGAAAAAAGTACAATACAAGCTTTCATTTTGATTTCTTAATAAATTGTGCTGTAAAAATCAGTCATTTTAAAAATAGTTATGCCATAGCTTAGCCATTACTGCACTAAAGTATCTATTAGCATTTGTGTTTATTGAATTATCTTAGAACTTGTATAAGATATCTACTAAGGCAAATTACAAAATTTCAAGTTTTCTTTTATTTATTAAATATGTAAGCAAAAAATTTTCCAGTCCAATGAAGTCTGTGCTTATTATAATGAATATATATATTTTCAAGTTTGATTTTTTTTCTACCAGAAAGCTTAATGTCATACTGATATGAATATAATATTCTATCTTAAATACATTCCTCCTTTGTTTGTTTTAATATACTCTAGTTAGTATCAGTTTTACAACTGTAACTTTGGAATTTAAGAATTTGTGTATTTGATTTATGTATATTTACATAATATGGGACTCAAGTAGATTAATGGAATCTGAAAAGGGAAAGATTACAGGAATGTGAAAATTCACATAACTGTATTTCCTTGCTTATCAAGATTAAACATCAAGAAATTATAAAAGATGAACTAGAAAAAAAAAAGAATTACTCTGTGTTGGATCATATTAAAAAACTGATCATCAAAATTCACAAAAGAAACTGTTCCTGGGATTATTGTAAGAATTCTAAGAAAACTATATACTAAATATACATTAAAATTTCTGAGGACATTTTAGGAATTGGGACGTCTTCTGCAGCTGTAGATACAGTAGCAACTTTGAGCGTTTGCCAAAGTTATGTTAATCATATGAAAACTTCATGGCATGTCTTCTATTATAGATACAAGGTTTTATAACAGTACCACTTATATTACTTTTATAGATAGACTTCTTCATCTTTCTATATTTTTTGATAATAGAAGAAGAGAAATCTTTTCATAGTGAGAATATGAAAATGTGTCACTATGTTTGGTGGTAATGAATATGTAGTAACTGGAGCCCTGGTATACATGGCATATATACTTTCTTATTTAAAAATATAGTTTCCATAATCTGGAACAGAGGCCTGGCTCCCAGTTTCTACTTTTAAAAATATAATTTGGGAAATGAGAGTCCTTGCAGAACTTTTTTTCTCCCTACTTCTCTGATTTTGTTAGTTGTCATCTTTTAACCTATTAATCTTTTTTTTTTCCTGTTTAGAGAAATGAGTGTAATTAGGTAATTATACATTTTTGAGCTTAAAAAAGCAGTCTTCTGTTGCTTGACACTCATATAACAAAATAGTTTTAGGAAAATAGTATTTCTGAGAACTCTTAAGTAAAATTGAAAATACAGTTTTTCATTATTAAATTCAAACATGCTACCAGCTTGACAGAACATATTTTTATGGTTCTGTAAGCCAATGATTTTTTTTCTTAGAGTTGTTTGTAATGTGTTTTAAACATAATTTAAAATGGAAATGGAAGTTTTATTGTGTTTGAAAATATTTGTGTATATTTACAGTATTAAACTACCATGAATGTTTGCTGTATTATATTGCTAATTATGTTTGGTTAAACTTGTATATTTTTTTAAATAGAATCCTTGAGAAAGTAATCCTCTATGGTTGAAATTTATATATTATAAAAAACAAAAACAGGTACCCAGCATTAAACATTTAACAGTAGAATAACATTTTAAAGAAGTTACAGAGAGAAGACAAGATGGCCGATCAGTGAGCAACAAAATACAAAGCCTCCCGGGAGACACAACCTCTCCCGGGAGAAACAAAGCACCCTGGAGAGACCCAGACAGGGGGAGATGGATCCTCTTGACACAGGAATAAATTAAAACACAAAAAACTCGTCAAATACTTCGGGACTACAAGTGAGACAGCTGAAGATTGTGGGACACAGCGTTTTCATGGTGACCTGGCAAGTGTGCACCAGCTTGGATCCACGCCGGCTGGCAGAGCCGCCCAGACTTGTTTCCACCACCACTCGCAGGAAGAACTTCAGCGCACTGAGGTCGGGGGTTGGTGAGCCCAATGGAGAGCGGAGCCAGCGAAGGGACTTTTGTTGATCCATGGTCAGTGCTGGGAGTGGGACCCACCCACACATGGGAGGGGTGCGACCAAATGTGCGACATGTTGGAATCGGCAGGAGGAGCCTGAACTGGGAGTGACAGTGACTTCAATTGGTTGCTCCCTCCCCAGAGCAGATTTGTGGGATTTGCTTGGACTGGGCCACGCCCCTGGCTGGGACCCAAAGAGTCATCCCAAATCGATTCCCTGCACTTAGCAAGCACTAACCGGGTGAAAGGCCCCTGAAGTTTGGCTGGCCCGGTGGGGAGGGGCAGGCATACGCAGCCTGCTTACACCTCAGTGACAAGAGCAGGCAGGAGAGGGTAGAGGTCCCTCTCCCACATGCTTCGGAGAAACCGTGGCCAACAGGAAATGGGGCTGGGACCTGCACTGTAACCTGTGTGGAGGAAGCCAGTGCCCTGACAGGAGAGAGAGGCGGGAGGAGGGCCCCAGCCCAGAACCCTGAGAACACTGAACCAAGAGAAGGAAAAGCAAGGGTAACTGAGGGCAGCAAACACGCAACATCAGACATGGCTTCAATGGACATTAAGAAATATCTTCAGGACCTTGTAGACGAGCTCAAAACTGAAATATTAAATCAGGTAAAGCAGGATATGAGAAGAGTAATAAAAGAAATGCTCTCAGGAAACATCTCTCAGGATGATACAGACGGAAGAAGGGAGGAACACAAAAAGAGAGAAACATTCAATAAAGAATAAAAAGAAAATATAGAATACATGAAGCAGATTTGAAGAGACTACCAGGAAATTAAAAACTCCATTGAAAGCTGGCAAAATGCCTTAAAAGAAACTGAGGATAGACTATTAAAACTTAAAGACAAGTTGGCAATGTGTGATCATGAAAGGAAAGATCTCTTAAAAATAACAAGGAAACAGGCAATAACAATACAAAGGCTAGAAAATGACAAGAGAATCTACAATTTAAGAATAAGAAACACGAACGAAGAAGCAGGAATACATATAGGCGAATTACAAAGGCTATTCATGGAAATAATTATGGAAAACTTCCCAAGCATGGGAAAAGAAAATGACATTCGGTTGTGTGAGGCATACAGAACCCCAGCCACTTACAACCAAAACAGATCTATACCCAGACATATAATAATCAAGATGCCAGAAATTCAATATAAAAACAATATTAAAAGCCATCAGAGAAAAGAAGCAGATTACCAATAAAGGTAAGCCCATCAGGATCATGGCTGACTTCTCGACACAGACCTTCAGATCAAGAGGAGCTTGGAGTGAAGTAGTCAAAGCCCTGAAAGAGAATAACCTCGGGCCCAGATTGATGTACCCTAAAAAACTGTCACTAGAAGTTGATGGAGAAACAAGATGCTTCCATGACAAAGAGGAACTGGGCGAGTTTGTGACCACCAATCCAACCCTACAGAGAATATGGAAGGACATTCTAGAGAGAGAAAAAAAATAAAAGGATTTTAGGAACTGTGGCAGAAAGGCCTCAGCGAGTGGGGCGGGCAGTAGAATGAAGGAGAAAAGTAGACAAACAAAGGCAGGAAAATAGCATGGCAGAAATGAGGCAGAGAAGGATAACTACAAACTCTAACATACATGGCCTTGATACGCTATATTGTTAATAGTGCACCAGGATTTCAAACCCACATTACTCACACTACTCTGCTTAGATGTGTTATATTCTGTCCCAGTCATTCTACCTGTACTAGATTTGAGGGCACAGACAATAATCCCGAAAATAGCAGGATATAGTATGGTAATCATCCTTAATTTCCTATTAACTTAATCTAAAGCTCTGTAAAACCTACATTGTTTTACCATGATTGATCGTAATCGAATCTGGTTTGTTCAATTGCGGTTTGGTATTGATAGATTTTATTCAAAGCTGTTATGATTGATAGTATAAAGTCTGAGAGTATAGGCAACTGCACTTAAGATGATAAGATCCACTAGAATATCCACTATGGTTTGATTATTACCTGCCTTTGAAGTTTTATACTGTCTACAATGTTTTATTTTTACTACTATTATTATTTACTGATATACTCAATTATACTGCTATATTCAATTATGCCTGATGATGTAGACATTCTATTGAAGATAATAAGAAACAACACAATAATCATTGTAGATCACCTTGTACTATGGTTTTATATGACTTTTTTGGTTTCATGTTTTTATAGGAATTTTTTTTGTTTTGTCTTGCTAAGTTTTGTTCTTTCCTCTAAAACAGAAAGCATAGAAATACATGCAGAGATTCATGCATGCTTAGCTGTTTACACTCTCACTGTTTGACTATCTACTTTGTATGCTTTAATTTTTTAACTTGAGCAACTATTTCTAATAGGACTATATGTAATTTATCAACTAGTGATTTCTTGTTGTTTATTTTTTTTGCAATTCTGTATTACCTCTACCCTTTACATGCTTTTGTTTCTCTTTAAATTAAAAAAAATAAGTCTTTAAATCCTCAGACATGATATTTATTTAGGTATTATTTACTTTATCTCAGTAAGATTTTAAAGCTTTAAATTTATAGAAATACATGTAGAGACTCATGCATATGTAGCTGTTTACAGTCTCACTGTTTGAATATCTACTTTGTATGCTTTAATTTTGTAACTTGAACAACTATTTCTAAGAGGACAATATTTTAATTCATCAACTAGTAATTTCTTACTGTTTATCTTTTTTTAAAATTCTGTATTATCTCTACCCTTTACATGTTTTTTTTCCTTTTTAAATAAAAAAAACTAAGCTAAAACAAAAGAAGTTACAGTTTTAAAAATACATTTTGTTGTTAATCTTCAATAGGTATAAATGTGTTAATTTATAAAAGACTCCTGGTGCTTTATAACTCTTTAAAAACATATTGGCTGACACATTTAATTAAAGTTAGCAAATGTACTATACTATTGAGTGTTCCATAAAGAATTTGACATGAGTTATTTCCATTTCAGATAATTAAATGAAGATTGGTTTAGTATCAAATTGAATATTAGACCCCAAAGAATATTTTTTCTTTTAAATGTAATAATCTGCAAGAATCTAAATTTTTTAGGATTAAAAATTGTAATGATCTCAAAAAAAATTGTAATGATCTCAAGAGTTGTCTTAAAAGTGATATATTAATATACTTTCCTCACTGAAAATTAAACAAATGCTGGTACTTGTTTTGCTTTGTTGGCAAGTTTTAGGATGCTGAAAGCTAATAATTATGAACAGTGTACATTGATCCTTAAACCTGAAGGAAAGGTAGGGCTTTGATGATTGGGCCAGGAGGCCATTTGAAGAAAAAAAATCATCCAAACATTTTTTCCACTTCCATCTCTGACTCTGGGCTCTATGCCCATTGTAAAACTGCTGAATTAATCTTAAGGACTAAGATGGCCTGTGTATTTTGAACAGGTTCCTAAATGATCTAAGGAACAACCACTGTGGTGAATTCCTTTGAGTTTGATCAACAATAAAAATTGAAACATATGTTTAGTTTTAAATTTTTAATGTTAGAATTCCAAGATATAGCCTAGTGTTGATTTCCCTTTATATTTGCTCTTTAATTCATCTAGGCTTCAGGATTGTAAAAACAGTTACCAAGATTTCCAGCTGGTTTCAGGTTACATCTATATTATTTACAGGTGAACAGCAATAAAGAATAGTGAGAAAGTAATGGTTTTGTGAATCAGATTAGAGATTAGTCTTTCCTCTACTTAACTGTGTAACTTTAAGCCCTTCAACATTCTTTCCTAGAAAACATACTGTGACCTATTTTATATATATATATAGTCAGAAAATAAATGTTTTCTTAATCAAATTGTAAAATTTACCAAACTTGATTTTTATTCTTAACAAATAACAGTTAACGATGTTACTGGAATGTTTAACTTTTCTTTATTACTGACAGATGAGGTAGGCAAAATATAAATTCACAATCAAAGGGAAGAAAAAATAATTTCAATCAAAACTGAATTTCTTAAAAATTAAATTTTAATTTTGGATGTAAAAGAAATTAGAATATTAATAGTTGAAATACTTCCACATTTTAAAAATAGTGAAGGGAAATTTGATAACTGTTGATAACACATGCATTTATTTCATCAGTAACCCAAATTGGACATTTCTTATGAAAAATGTTGAATCATTTCTGATAAGCTGGACATGGTGGCACATGCCTGTAATCTGTGCTACTCTAATGGCTAAGGCAGAGGGATTACAAGTTTGGGACCACCCTGGGCAATCTCGGGAAACCATGTTTTAAAATAAAACAGCTGGGCCATGTTTCAGAATAAAAGGACTGGACCAGTGATATAGCTCAGTGGCACAGCACCTGCCTGGTAGGCATGAGGTGGTGAGTTTCATTCCTGGTACTAACATACAATGCAATGCAATACAGTACAGTACAGTACAGTACAATACATTACAATACAATTAAATAATACAAAAGGGCTGGTGCACAGTGTTAGAGCACTTGCCTAACATGTACCAGGCCTTGGGTTCAATTCCTAGTACTAAAAGAAAGAAACAAAATTTCATCTGTATATCAAAAAACAAAACCTTAAACATTTTTCATAAATATTCTAACTGGAATCCAAATATGTGAATTATAATATTTACCTAGTTAGATTGATTTTCAGTGAATTGTTCTTTGGTTCTCAAAGAATGCCTCTGGGCATTGCATCAGAACTCTGAGAAGTAAAGATGGAAAGCTGTTGAATCGTATAAACCTTCAAAGTCTTTTTTTTAAAGGCCAAATTACAAAATTTTGCTACAATTGAGTGTGGTGTCATGAAGCTTTACTACAGACTTCTGTAATCTTTTGCATTTGTTTTGTTATAGAATATTTATTTGCTAAAATAAATATACTTTTTCATATTATGGAAATACACTTGATGCTTTTAATTAAATCGAATAGGTTAAAGAAATGGATAGTTTACACATTTAGGGCTTGTAGGTGAAAGCATATTAGATATCTTTTCAACAGATAGCATGTTTTTTCTTAATATTTATAGGAAAACTATTTTGGAGAAGATGATATGTATATGGATTTTGAAGAAGTTATTTCAAGCCCTGTTCTGTCACTGTCAACATCATCCAGCTCTGGATGGACTGCTGTTGGAATGGAAAATGACAAAAAGGAAAATGAGACTTCGGCCAAATCAATTCATCCACTTAGTTTGCGTCCTTGGGATATTACTGTACTTGTTAATTTGTACAAAGTTCATGGGCGCCTTCCAGTTGTAAGTATTTATCAAAATAGTTTGGGGTATACTATTATGATAATCAACCATCTAGCATAGGACACTGTTTATGTGCCCAATTGCCCACAGACACTGAGAACAATTCAGGTTCAGAAGTTTCTAAATGTATCCTTTTACTATTAGAGATCTAGCTTATTTTCTTCATCATATAATTACTTGATCATTGGTAACTTAATTTTTGTTTTCCTTTTTTTCCTTTAGTTCTGTCCTGATATTGAGTTGTCATGTTTATAGTTAGCCTAATAGATCTCAGACTTTATGGTCTCTTAGTTTTTATCTACAGATACCAGGTGAGTTTGGTGACAGTTTCAGGCTTGATACTATAGGTTGCATTGTGTCCATTTTGGATCCAAAACTGTTACCTGGTTCACTCCAACATCGTCATTGGGTCTGTTGAGGTCAAATTGGACTGAGATGATATTGCTCCAAGAAGCCAAGGATTTTGGAGCTAGGCAATATAGGAAGAGGTGACCCTGAAGCGTTGCACTGCATACTAACTCCACGTCATGTACCAGCATTGTATAGCAGAGAAGTCACCTGTGGTTCTTGGCATCTATACCAGGGGATAGAATACTCTCCTTTAGAAAAATCAAATTCTCTTAATTATGATAAATGTAATTTTTGTTTCTCTACATCTTGATTGTGGGTATTTATTTATTTATTTTTTGACTTTAGCATGGAACTACAGATGGTCCTGATTGCCCTACAGCTTTTTTGGAAAGACTATGTTTTGAAATGAAAAAAGGATTTAGAGAGACCATGCTGCAACTTGTCTTGTCACCCCTCAATGTGTTTGTCAGCGATAACTATCAGGTAATATGAAAATGGACTATGACAAAGACTTACAGATTTATAATATTTATGGTATCAAAAATGTGATAATTTCTGTGCTTGGAATATGTAACTCTTTGAATTAGAGACTTTATTTCACTATTAAGAAAATTTATATGTGTGTTTATGAGAGTTGTTTCAAGACTCTTGGTTTTTCTTCTTCTTTCTTGTGTTTATGTGATCCCAATCTCATCTTTTTTGCTTTAGAAATTGAAATACTTTATAACTTCCTAATGTCTTTATAGAAGAAAAAAGTATATTAACCAGTAATATAAAAGTATAAAACATTCAATTTATTGAATTTATAAAGCAATTATTCAATTTATAAAACAATTATTCAATTTACAAAACATTCAATTTAAATCACTGAACATTCAGTGATTTATTCATGTTCATCTATTGTACTTTTATGACATCTAAAAATTTCTTTCATGTTACTTCTAACACAGTTTTAAGGCTGTGAACATATCTTTTTTTGGGGGGTGCATCATAATTCAACCCACAGCATGATGCAAACCATTAACAAAATTTAAAATAGAATTCTTTTCTTATTGAAATATAATTCTTAGTTATGGCTCTACGATGAGCTATTCCTTAGAACAAACCAATATCCACATGTAATTTTGAGTACTCATCCCCCAAATTATCAAAATCTTTAACCAGAAGAGAATTTTATTGACTATCCTCTGCCGTTGTTTCAAATAAAAGGTTAGGGAATTGATACCAACAGAAATTAGGTAGTTTTATATAAAATGACACAGTTGGTGAAAATAAATTATGTCAGAAGAGCTTCTGGAACTATTCTTTTAGGCACAATTTGAAATTTTCTTTTTAAAACCTCTTGAGATATAGATTTAGCCCTTATCCTTAAAAGTTGTTTTCAAAGAATATAATTCTGTAAATGCACCGAAAGCAGAGTGCACCAATCCTTTGATACAGCCTAGACATACATGAAGAAGAATACCATGATAAAACTAAATTGAGAAATATCTGTGAACTGTCTCAGTATATATTGGTATATTGAAAATCCTGAGAATTCTTGTTCTGAAGAAACTATCTAGTCAGTAGCAGTATCTGTTTTTGTGGTCTCATTACTAGGTGAAGTGAAATTCTTGATGAACAAGACAGAAATAGTTTTTACCCTAATGAACCTGGTGAAGAAGTAAATACAGAGGAAATTAAAATAATTTCAAGTGTAAATAGTGCTGTAAAGAGAGGTGTGCATTGTGTTGGTTTGGAGGAAAGAAAATGATCACATTTACTTTTTTAAAAAGAGTTTTGTGGTCATTAGTAAATAATGGAACAGAAAGATATAACAAGTGAATCAGGGCTGTTGGTGAATGCAGGGCTGTTGCAGAGGTCCTAGCAAGAGGCTGGGCGTTTCAGTCTATTGTAGACTGCAGTAATAGCAGCAGAAATAGATGTCAGTGGGTTTGTGAAAGATTGAGAGGTAGATTCAACAAAAATTGATGACTTGATGGGTAAAACATTTCCTAACTTACTTGATTCTGATATTTTTAATAATGTCCTGTAGCACTGATATTCCATGGAGTACCCTATTTTAGAACATTCCCTTTATCTGTTTGAATGTGCCTTAGAAATTTTCTGTCTGAAATACTTGTTTCTTTTTGGTAGTAAGAATGTAATTATTCTCTGTTAGAGAAAATTGTTCTTTTTATTTATAAAATTATCCTTATAGTCCTAAAAATCTGTGCAGATTTGGCTTATCCTTTAGTTTCTTATTTTATGGTCTTAACTCCCTTTGTTTTACCCTGTTACTTTCTTTTAAATATCTTCCTATCGTGATTCCTAGCCTTCCCATAAAAATTGGGTTGTTATGTTCCCTGTCAGAGTGTTAGTAGTATACTTTTATTCATGAAGACAATTACCAATCAGAGAGAGATCTGTTTTACCTTTTAGGACTTGGTAGATGATGGGCTTTCATAGATAGCCTTTTGGTACTGGGGATCGAACTCATGACCTTGTACTTGCCAGGCAGACACTTACACCACT
Source organism: Hydrochoerus hydrochaeris (assembly GCA_004027455.1). NCBI lineage: Eukaryota > Metazoa > Chordata > Mammalia > Rodentia > Hydrochaeridae > Hydrochoerus > Hydrochoerus hydrochaeris. The sequence goes on from PVLA01006316.1 coordinate 61,560, forward strand.
GAGCTAAATCCCTGGCCCTCAGACAATTTTTGTAAGTGTAGGTTTGTATTAAGACCTTGTGGATTCTGAAGACTTATTTTCTAAATAGCACTTTTTTTAAATTGTTGCTCTCTGCACTGGGAAAAAGAAACTAGAAAGCATAATACAATTTCCTTGTACTTCTTACCATCTTATTTTTTTCAGCAGCGACCACCTGTGGATGAAGTACTCAGGGAAGGTCACATCAGTTTGTCAGGTCTCCAGCTGAGAGCACATGCTATGTTCTCAGCAGAAGGTCTTCCTTTAGGATGTGATTCCTTAGAATATGCGTGGCTAATTGATGTGCAGGCTGGAAGCCTTACAGCTAAGGTCACAGCACCACAGGTATGCTTCTCATACTACTATCTCTTGACATATTATCTTTTTCCTTCCCTTACTCACCTTCCCAGGAATAACTTCTTTGCTAGTTTGAATATTTATTGCACTTGCACTAATGACATTCTTGCCATTGAGAATTTTCATAGAAATAGATGAGTTATTCATAAACTGTATGTTCCTGAGCCACACAGAATTGACACATTTAATGTGTCATAAAGTGCTTAAGGGAGAATTAGAGATTTTCTTTGGGGAGAAGTCAGAATGAGAACTGTTTCAGAAATTAAGTTAATACATTATTAAAATTGTATTAATAGGCCTTCTATTGGAACAGTTCTTTCCCCCTAGTACATTGAATAATTTCTAAAGACTTTATTTTCCCATATATTTCTTAAGTAGAATTTGAAAAAGCTTTTATATTGCAAAAATTGGGTAGCACAGTTCTACTTGTCTATTCCCAAAGCAAGATAACATAATTTATAATTGTTGTTAGTGATAATGGGTACCAGTTTAATAAATAAAAGTCAATTTGCTGGTAAATCTGGCCTAGAGTACTAGATGTGATTTTGTGGATAAATTCATGGCCAACCCATCTGACTTAGATTTAGAAAGCACAGAAACCTTAAGAATTATTTTGTTCTAGAAATAGACCATTAAAGTTTAGTTATAGCTACAGTTACTGTAACATTTGACCTGTGAGGTCGTATATTTATGATAATATGAATGATCATCTTGGCTCTTTAAAAGACTAGATTGTGGTAGAAATGTATATACTCTATTTTGATAAAAATGTTGTAGAATGAGTATGAAACATTATCTTTTGGAGATATACAGTATCGCCAAAAGGTAAATAGCAAGAGGTAAATAAAGAATCTAGGTGCCTTGTTTACCTGAAATAAATTGTCAGAGGTCGGAAAATATTAATATTCTAGAAATCCTAGAAAAATACATGGAATCAAAAAGGAATATTTTGGAGTTGAATGATATCTCAATTTTATGTTATAACTTATATGTATAAAGTAGGTGAAAGAGCTGTACAATGGAATCTATAAAAATGGATGAAAAGTATTTGGTATTCACTAATCTTGTAATTGTCTCTCCTATTATTATATACAAGTAAATACTGAAGCATGTAATAAACAGTTTATTCTCTAACAAATGACTAAACCCATACTGACCCTAAAAGATTAAATGCAATTCTTTTACTCTTAAGTACTATTAAAATCTCTTATACTTCCTTTCTGTACTAGAATCTTTCTGCACCACTGTTTGCTGCATGCCTCATAAATCCATAGATTCTTTTCTGTTTATTCTCTGTATTTTATTTTTTGAAAGGAAAATCATATTTTCTAGTAGTTGAAATTATGTCCTTTACAAGGATAATGTTATGTATATCTACCCTGTATTGTGTTTGTTGTAACCCTAATTGATGAAACTATAAAAGTAGACCATTTTTAAAATTAAAGATTGAAGAATTATTATATACTTCTATTTATATAAAGAAAAGTGCTTTAATCTTCCAAACTCTTAATATTCCAGAATTGTTGCTCAATATGTTAATTAGATATTCAAAGATGTACATCAAAGTTTGGTTTATTATTAAAGGGTTAGGGTTAGAGAATTTGGGTGCTTTTATATACACAGGACTCAAGCTAACTATCAAAGAGCAAAGATATGATTTTGAGGAAAGGAATATGCTTTAACAGTTGCGGAACTGGAATTTTTTGATTGAAATGAATTTTAATTTTGGCAGTCATCTTCTGACTTACAAATAAAAAATAACACAAGCTTATAAATGATCAAGGTAGATAAATCATTGGCTAACAAACAGATTATTAAGCAGCAGTAATAAACAGCATTTGGCTTCTTTCAAACCCTGTTAATAGTCTTCTTAAGCATCCAAGGCCTGTATACTTGTTTAGAATACTAATAATGTTGTCAACCTGTCATTATTTATAGCTGACATGTCTCTTGGAGTGGGGACAGACCTTTGTTTTTCATGTGGTATGTCGGGAATATGAACTGGAAAGACCAAAATCAGTGATCATGTGTCAGCATGGAATTGATCGTCGGTTCTGCGAATCCAAAGTATGTTAATCAATATATTAGCAGTGTTATAAATATTAGTGACTTTAAAAAGAAAGATTGAAATTCAGCATTAAATAAGATGTACATAACCATGGAGTAAATTATTTTGCAAATTATTAGCCAGTTATTTAGTAGTAGTAGTAGTATTTAGTAGTAGTAGTATAATTTTTAAAACATGCTTTCATAAATAAAGAGGTACAGTGAAACATTGGTTTACAAGCATGATTTATTCCAGAAACATGCTTGTAATCCAAAGAATTTATGTATCAAACCAAACTTCCTGATAATAAGAACTAATGGAAACTCAGATGATTCATTCTACAGTCCAAAAATATTCATATAAAAATGATTAAAATAATATACAAAATATGAAGAAAAATAAATTAGCTCACACTCATTGCTTGCACTGGTACAGCCTTATTTGGGTAGTGCTTTTCTACAGAATTTTGCAATTTCTCACATTATATACATCTCTCTAATCTCATCTGAAATGAAGAATTCCACCTCTTTCTTCTCCTCCTTTGCAGATAAGAGCCCTTCAATAACCTCTTGTGTTGGGAGATGACAATTCCATGGAGAGGGAGAGAGCAGAATCATTGGCTCAGTTGTAAATGTGACATTCAATAACACATACTAGTCATGTTGCAAGATAGTGCTTATTTATCAAATTAAAATTTATTACAAAAGCTTGCTTGTCTTGTAGAAAAATTACTCGCAGTCTAAGATTTTACTGTATAATAAGATATCTCTTATATTTCTACTATTAAGGCACATCTTATTATATTAATTTTTTGATAATATAACTTTATATGTAGATTTAGAAATTAAAGTAAGAAGACTAAATTTCTTATGTGACATGATTTGCAGACCATTCTGGAACATATCTGTTATCCTGTAATGTGATTAGCTGTATTGGACATTTGTCAGACTTGCTCACATTAGGTCTTTGCTTAGGGCCATTACAGTACTTTCACAAGGTGGTGAAAGGAGATAGTAATCCCTAAAAACCATGTACAGTGGCCATGAAATGAATAATGTTATTGTGCATTAAGTACTGTCCCTTATGAGAAGGTAGGAGTATTTTCTCTGCTTTTAGGAAATTTACTTGTTTTAGAAAATCTAGAAAACATGGCAGTTTCAGAAAAGTAACTTATTATTCTGAAGCACAAAGATAAATATTATTTATGTAGTTTTTCTTTTTTTTCTTTTATCGTATAAACGATATTTGTTTGCTATTATATTACTGTGAATTAAAAGTAATGCATTCTGCTTTTAATTTTATGTCTAAAACCTATAACCCACACTTACTGGCAATAAAGGAAGAAACTCTAGTTGTTTATAAAGGTTTTTTTTATTGTTATTGTTACAAACACATTGCCATGCTCCTGAAAATTGGTTCTTTCCTTGTATGTTGGGCAGTTTTTGTAGAAATTCACACCCATTCCTACCCGTAGGGACTTCCTTCTCCTTTTTTGTTTTTTTAAACTCAACACTTTTATGTTGCATTAAAGATTTTAAAAATCCAAGGTTATTAAGACATTCACATGCAGTAAATTCTCTAGAATTTATATAATTCAAGTTTTAAAAGTTATGTGTACATGAGTGTAATCCTTGTCACCAGTAAAGAAAGGAAATTACCTTGGACAGTTTCTTTTTTTCATCTCTTTTTCCCCAGTTAGCTCCATCCCTCACTAACACTGATCTGTGTTCCATTGCTTTATATTAGTTTGTTTAGCTTATTTTTGCCTGAAAGAAATTTGTCAGCATAGTACATTGACTGCTTCAGTACATTACTAAATCTATGTTTGAGAAGCAAAACAAGATTAAATCTGTATGGCTTGTACTAGATATCATTATAATATTTATAATTAATATTTTGTGTACGTGTAGTTCTCATAAGGAAATCTTAGATCTTTAAAATCTTACACAGACAGTTTCTGTAAAATTGTGACATTGTTTGCTTATCAGTTTACTTTGACTATTCTGTTTGAGTTCTAGTAATAAATTTTATCTATCTACCTACCTACCTACCTAACTACCGTGGTTCATGAACTTTATTTTTTCCAGGATCCTGGATCCAAAATGAATTGAATGAGAACTAAATTAAATTTCCTCATAAGGTCAACATCGAACCAAACTATTGTGTTTGATTTGGTTCTCATCCAATTCTGTTTGTGATCAGAATCATGGAAAGAATTAAGACCATGAACCAAGAGGGGTGTGTGTGTGTGTGTGTGTGTGTGTGTGTGTGTATGTTTTCAGTTAGGTTTGACTCCCCATCCCCAGCTGTTCTTTTCTGTGGTGCTGAGGATTAAACTCAGGGCCTAAAGCAGGCTAGACAAGTACTCTACTGCTGAGCTATACTCCGAAACCCTTTTAAAAGTTTTTTTGTTTTTTTTTTTTTAATTTTGAGGCAAGGTTTTAGGGTCTTCCTAAGTGTTTTCCAAGCCCATTTTGAATTTCGTGCCTCAGCCTTGCCAGTATCTGAGACTATATGTAATATATTACCACACCCAGTTCATTTGCCTCTTTTGAATGAAAATACTACATGGTTCTTAATAATTCATTTTCTAGGTGTTTATGTTTATTTTGTTTAACATTATAAAAGAATGAAGTTTAACTTTGTAAATACACATAACCATGAATAAGGGTAATTAAGTATAAAGTAATGAGTTGATGGTGATAAATTAATTGTGCAATCCTTTTTTATTTCAGTTGAGTTGTATTCCTGGGCCTTGTCCAACTTCAGATGATTTGAAATATACCATGACTCGCTTAGCAGTGGATGGAGCTGATATTTATATTGTGGAGCATGGTTGTGCTACAAATATAAAGGTAAACATTTGTATTTTTCTTGGCCAGTATAATTATACTTGAGTAGTGTAATTCATTTTTTCTTTTCCTAAACTAAACCTCTGTATCTTGAAATACAACACATAATTATAGTTTGTCATCTCATAGACTACCACAAAATTTTAGAAGATAACTTATGTTTTACCCATTAATGTTCTCTTTCAGTATTATGTTTTTAAGTATTTTCACCACTTTTGCACTGTAGTTGAATTATTTTAGCATTGCTGTAAGACAGGGATGTAAAGGAGCAGGTTATTTTTATGTTACTGATGTAAAGTGATTTTTAAAAATTAAAATAACTTTAGGCTTTATATACTTATATTTCTTGCTTGGCTCCTGGAACCTTTTTTTTTTTTTTTTTTTTTTTTTTTTTTTTTTTTTTTTTTTTTTTTTTTTTTTTTTTTTTTTTTTTTTTTTGCCATTGTTACTTTATGGACTGTTTTTGAAATCAAGCCTTAATAAATTTCTGTAATTTCATTAGTTATTTCTTCTTGTTTCTTTTTCATGGAGGTTTTTAATCCTTTTTTTTTTACATGTCTATATGTCTTCTGTTACTGCATTTAACTTTCCTGTTTTTTTCCATTTGATTTTTTTCCTTTTTTTTTAATCCATTTCTTTTTTCTCTTCTTTCTTTGTTCCATTGTTTCTCATTCTGTTTGAATTGGTTGCCTATTCTGTAGTTTATGTTCAAAATACACAAATGATGTTTTATTTCATTTTCTTCGTTCAATTTTAGATGGGCACAATTCGGGTTGCAAACTGTAATCTCCATAATCAGTCAGTTGGGGAAGGAATAAGTGCTGCAATTCAGGATTTTCAAGTGAGACAGTACATTGAGCAATTAAATAATTGCAGAGTTGGACTTCAACCTGCAGTGCTACGGAGAGCCTACTGGCTTGAAGCTGGGTCAGCCAATTTAGGACTTATTACTGTTGATATTGCATTAGCTGCTGATCATCATTCTAAACATGAAGCACAAAGACATTTCTTAGAAACGCATGATGCGAGAACTAAAAGGTAGGTGAAAGTTTTAACAATTAAAGTAAGTCTTAGTTTCAGATGAAAATATTAGATGATTATATAGGACATTCTTCTGTTAGGAATGGAATAAGAACATTTTTAAAAAGGCTTATATGATTTTACTACTGCACCTCAAAGAATGTATGGGGACTTGATATTTAAATAAATATATTATGTCTTATCTCTGGTAATAATGTGGTTGCTTGAAATAACATTATTTTCTGGTGTATTTGTGTATCCATACTGTGTCAACAGAGATGGGAGTTGAAATCATTGCTCCCCAGATAACATTCCATAAAGCACTATCCTAACCTTGTCCCTCTACTTCTCCATACCTAGAAACGATCATACTATTACTATGTACTGTTTAAAACTCCTTCTGTGGGCCTTCCTAATTGCAGATAAGATTAACAGAACCTAAACCTGTTTGCATTGGTGCTTAAGAAATGATTGTATTTTTAAAGCTGTTAAAAAGGTGCCAGAGCCTCTTAGTGAATCACTTCCTTTATAAATAACAGTATGGCTTTTATATCCCCATATCCCCCTTGTTTAGTCAATACATTCTTATTCTAAAAATACATTTGAAAATACACTAAGAAACAAAGGAAAATAATTATCATATCACTACCATACAGAATTTTGTCCTATTTTAATTCAGGATTTTTTGTTCATGCCTGGAAACTTTCCATATTAACATTTTCAAATTTTCATGTTTTTTAAACATATCCTAATCACTTTCCTATAACTGAAAATTTCATAAAGATCCTCTTAAATAATACACAGAGAGATAATTATATTCCAATTAACTAATATCTTTGTATTAAATATTTGAATTGTTTCTTAATTTCCCATTATAGGTAATAGTAATAGGAACACTTGCCACATTAATAATATAATATGGTATTGTGGCATTATAGTGTGGTACTTCTCTATTTTATGTTTATTTACTTCTGAGACAATATTTTTTGAGAGTTTATTTTTGCTGTTTTGACTTTGTGACTTTCCTGTTATCTCTACATGCATTTAATTTATTGGAGCCTTCATGTTTTTCTTACCAGACTCTTTCTAAATTACATCCTTATTGTGATCATGAATTAAAAATGAAACAAACTACTAAATTTTGTAGTTTGTTTCATTTTTAATTGTTTTTATTCAGCTATACAGACTTGAGTTTTTAAATATTCATGTCAGTCTTTTTCATTGTAAATTCTTCTATTTGAGAAAGAATTTGCAGACAGAAAATAGCATCTCCATTTTCATATTTTTAATTTTCTTTTTGTCCCAAAAGTTGAATTTATTTTGATTCTATGTGGAGTATTAATCTGGGTAAGGAAATATTTTTCTGAAAATAATTATTTGATAATTATACAGTGAAAACTAGTTACACCTAATACATGATCATTTCTCCATTTAAAAAAATTTTGCTTATTTTCAGCTGTTAATTTTCTCTAAAGAACTTGAGGACTCTTTGTTTTTTAAACTTCTTGAGATTTTCTTTGCAATTATGTTAATCTTTTAAATTAAGGCACCTTATAAATCTGAATGTGTAGCTTCATATGGGGAGAATATTTTTTGAAAGAATTTGGATTTGAAGGCCATAGGTTCAATCACCAGAAATGCCAAAGAAAAAAAGAGAACTTTGTTTCTTTGTTAATTATTTCAGGAAGCCAATTACTGTGTACAAATTACTGTTTTGTTGAGGGTAGGTGACAGAGTTAGGTTCCAGTTAAGCTAAGGAACTGGCTCATGTTGTTGTGTTTTTTTAAGTGGCTAATTGAAGTTGGTTTCTGTGTTCTATTTTTTGTCAAGAACTATGAAGAATTGATTTCATCCTGCTTATAAGCTACTCTGTCAATATACAATTTTTGTTTCAGTTAAGATTTAATTAAGTAGAAAATTTTTCTTTTTAGAATGCTTACTATCGTTTTAAAACTATTTATTTGATTTTTGTATTTGCTGCATTTTAAATGCTTTTTAAAAACATATGCCATATTATTCTTCTGTCTCACTGTGATAAAACTGATTTTAAATTTTATTTTTATTTGAAGGGCAAAAAGATTAAAAAAGACATCTCAGAGTTGAAATAAACCTTGGTGCTTGTATTTTTTTTTAAATAGCAAATAACTTGTATTTAGTTGCCAAAATGTTTTTTATTTCTTAATGAGATTTTTTATAATGTTTTTTGTTTTATTTTGCATTCTGTTTAGATTGTGGTTTTTATGGCCAGATGATACTCTGAAGAATAAGAGGTGTAGAAACAAGTGTGGATGTCTTGGTGGCTGCAGATTCTTTGGTGGCATAGTAACTGGCCTAGATTTCTTCAAACTGGAAGAATTGACACCTTCCAGTAGTTCTGCATTTTCAAGCACAAGTGTGGACTCTGATATGTGTTATGGTCAGTCTCTGCTACAGCCTGGAGAATGGATTATTACTAAAGAAATCCCCAGAATTACAGAGGGTAATAAAATGTATTGTTTTATGTCTTATGATAATCTTTTATCATTTTTATTTCTATGCCTGAAAGAAGTGTTCAGTGTTACTATGTTCAGGTTAATTTTTTAAGTAGTGTTATCAAAAGGGCTTAATATAATCCATGTTTGTTTTCCAGATAACTTATGCCACATAAGACTAGTAATTTTTCAGTTACTGAGAGCCAAAATAGATCTACCATTGTTGACATAGGTGACTCTCCTCAAAAAGTTCTTCCAAATATTTCTTTATATTTCATTTTCCTACAAGTCAGCTTTTAGAGATATACTTAGGATTAACTAAATTTCAAAGATTTCTTCAGATATTCTGGAAATGACTTTTCTTTGGGTTTCATTATTGTGCATTTCTACAATTTAAGTGTAATATTTACTGCTTAAATTCTCATGCTGCAAAGATACAAATGTTGAAAAGTCTTCAGTAGATTAAAAAGAAAAAGAAAGTAGCAGTTTAAAATTTAGAGTTCATCAGATTGATTTCCCATAGGGGGAACTTATTAAGGGATTGAAGTGGACTACATATGCTGAATATCTGTTTTTAATGATTTTTTGTTAAATAGTAATATGTAAATACATACATGTTATTTTAAGTTTATTTACTTCAGCAGTTTGCTAGAGTAACAGCAGATTATCTTACAAAATCAGCAAATAACCCAGACTTCTTGTCATCTTATGGACAAAAGCATACAAATAAGACATGCTTTTCACTTACAACCTTAACTTTCTTACATTTGAATAAAATTCATTTTTAAAGATTTCTACTGGCATTTCTCATTTAATCCCTGAGATCTCATAGGAAGTGGATATTTGTCCATTTTATAGGGAAGAAACAGGCTTTTTACTGGGACTGAACTGCACAAATTTTGGTATTCTTTCTATTGTATTATAGCTGGCACTAATTATAAAGACTGCTTGATTTTTTAATCTGCAGATCAAAACTTAAACATCACAAACTCAGGGAAGAATATGTACAGGGAATGTACTCATAGTATGAGAGGGGGGAAATAGTAGTTTCTAACATTGCACAAAGAACAGCTGATTATAATTTTTACAATGTTTAATACGAAATATTCTGCCTCAGTGATTCTCACAGTAGTAAATTGTAGATGCTAAATTGCCATAGGTGTCTTGTCCAGAGAAGATTGTGGTGGAGTCCTTCATTTGTAGCTAAATTTCTGGTGTTTGAGTCTTCCAGGAGTCAAATATGTAAATACAGTTTCAGAATAGAATAAAGAAGGTTATGCTAATAGAATTAAGGATGCATTTAGTTCCTTTCACATAGAAGTGAATCAGACCCATGTTTCTCTTTTGGCTTTGTTGTTTTGTTTTTACATTTTTAATAATAGAAGTAAACAATAGATTGTAAGTTCATAATCTTATCTCTTGAATTCCATCTAGAACTACTTTTTATTCAAGGTGTATATTTTTCCCACTAACAGGTAACATTTTCTTGTGTAGTAGAAGGATATTTGGAGAAGAGAAGTCGAGCAGACTTAAGTTTTTGTTGTTTGTTTTGCTATAGGCAGCTATAGAACTCACCTTTTATCTCTCTTCTTGTTGTGTAATGCAGTATAGGACTCTTTAGGAAACTTTGAAAGAGTAATGCTCTACTTTGGCTATGAAATCATTATTTCTCCATTCACAAAACCATTCATTGAGTACCTTCTGAGTATGGGGTATTATTGTTGGTATTAGAAGTATGGTATTATTGTTGGTATTAGAAGTTCAGTGAACGAAAAATGATACAATTCCTGCTCTCATTGAGCTTCTATAGCAAATAAGACAATATGTTTAAAATAATTAAATATAGGAGAAAGATATGTTATGCTTGCAATTATTCTTGGAAATTTTCTGTGAGTTTGAATTTTGTGTATATTCTGGAGATTGAACCCATGGCTTTGTTCATGCGAAGTATATGCTTTACCACTGAGCTACCTACAGCCTGAATTATCACAAATATATTACCATGTGAAAATAAGACACTTGTGCTGTTTCTAAAGTTATTATACTTAAAAATGGGATTACTTCAAGTTATCATACTCTTTATAAGTTGTTGTGGAGGTGTTTATGTTTACTTAACTACCTTTTTGTTTAGGTAACCTGAATGGTATGAAGAGGAAAGAATGGGAAAACAAATCAGTGGGAATAGAAGTAGAAAGAAAAACTCAGCACCTTAGTCTTCAAGTACCATTACGATCTCATAGTTCATCCTCTTCTTCAGAAGAAAATAGTAGTTCTAGTGCTGTGCAACCTTTATTAGCAGGTGAAAAGGAAAGTCCCTCTTCTGCTGCTGATGACCGTGTAGTTCAGAAGGAGTTCTTGCATGGTACAAAAAGAGATGATGTCCAAGTAAGGTTAGTAATTCAATTAGATTTAGAAACTTGGTCAGAAGAGGATTATGATTGCTTAAAATGTAGCAAGAATAACTTTTCTCTCTGTTCTCTCACTATAGAGCTTTTGTATACTTGAATGCATTTTTAAATGTCAGTTTGCCTTTTGAATAAAGTTATGTACGTATATTCATTGTTGATATTAGGAAAATGCAAAAATGCAATGAAAACAAATGTTCTTGTCATCTTACCACTCAGGGTAAATTACTCTTGACATTTAGTTACTGCCTTTTAGTGTGGTGAATATTTCTTTAGCCTCCTCTGTACCTTAATAGTAGGCAAAACCCTTCTTTTGAAGCATGTTTGCCTGTTGGTTTGATAGCACATTTCAAAATCTCCTCCTCCCTCCTTGGCTGTTCTTTCTCAGTCTCTACTGCCATACCCTTAATATTTTTCTTCTTCTTTCCCCTCCTATTATAGCCTGTATTTTATTAAGTGTTGCTGTATTTCTGTTCTCAACTCTGTAACCTTTTCTCCATTTTATACTATTTTCCTAGTTTTTTTGGCTTCAAATATGATCTTTAACTTGTATTTTAAAATTCCAGCCAAAACGTTTATCCCTGAAAACAAAAGCACCTTCTTAATATTTTTAGTTGACTGTTTCATAGAGACCTCAAAAGTCAACATACAAAAAAAAAAGTTCGTTTTCTTTTCATTCTAAATTTTTTTTTCTGCCTCAGTAAATGGCACTACTACATCAGTTGCTGATATCAGAAATGCTAAGGTTGTCTGTGACTTTTTTTCCTTCAGTCAGTCTCCTCTAATCAAAGGCCCCTGGTATATTTTGTTGGACAAATGCTTAGAAGATACCAAAAAAACCCCCAAGTAAACAAAACTCTTGTAAATGCACTCATAGGTTACTGGTAGAAGATTACACTCTGGATTTCTTTAAAATGTATTGTGTCTGAGCTACCTTAAATTTTTTAACAACCTGGGATATGAACACATAATGTGTGATTTTTGCTGTTTTGAATAGATATTGTAATAGAATTGTAGAATTTATTTGTAAAATAATCAAAACTACCAACAATTTTTATAGATACTTCTTCAATTACACAACTTACTGAAAATAGTAATAGCTTTGTTTTCTGTTTCAGTATTCCTACAGAAATTTCAGGAACGAGTCCTGTGTCTCCTAACACTCAGGATAAGTCTGTAGGTCAGTCTCCTCTTAGATCTCCTTTGAAGCGACAAGCGTCTGTATGTTCTACCCGACTTGGAAGTACTAAGAGTCTTACTGCTGCTTTTTATGGGGACAAACAGCCTGTTACAGTTGGAGTCCAGTTCAGTAGTGATGTCTCTCGAAGTGATGAGAATGTACTAGACTCACCAAAGCAGAGGAGAAGTTTTGGTTCATTCCCATACACACCATCAGCAGACTCCAATTCATTTCATCAGTATCGATCCATGGATTCCAGCATGTCAATGGCTGATAGTGAAGCTTACTTTTCTGCAGCTGAGGAATTCGAGCCCATTAGCAGTGATGAGGGTCCTGGAACTTACCCTGGTAGGAAGAAAAAGAAGAAACAAACACAGCAGATTGACTACAGCAGGAGTTCCATATATCACAGTGTAGAAGGACCGCTTACTGGCCATGGAGAAAGCATTCCTGATCCCCGAACTCTGCCATTCAAAACTCATCCTTCCCAAGCTTCATTTGTTTCTGCATTAGGTGGAGAAGATGAGGTGATAGAACATTTGTATGTTATAGAAAGTGAGAAAACAGTAGAGTGTGAACAGATCACTTCTCAGCAACCTGTGATGAATTGTTATCAGACTTACCTTACTCAGTTCCAGGTGATTAATTGGTCAATTAAGCATCCAACCAACAAAAGAACCTCCAAGTCCTCATTGCATCGCCCTCTTGATCTGGATACACCCACCAGTGAAGAAAGTTCATCATCCTTTGAGCAGCTTTCTGTTCCAACATTTAAGGTATAAACCAAATCATTAGTTTCCACTGACATATTTATTTAGAAAATAGATTTTTTTTCTTATTTAATTTTTAATTAATACATGTTTAGTAGATTTTTTAAGAATTTGTTTTTAAAACTATTCAGTCATTTCAGGAACTTTTAAAAATACACACTTTCTGAAGTCGTGGCCTTGTACCACTGTTAGATCTCAGAGTTACTGATGAGTCTTTTAAATGTAGGCATAGGAAAGGTGATTGAATTACTCTAGTAAATTAATAGGTAGTCTGTGTCTACGTATACAGTACTCCTTAGATTGGGATCAAGTCTGTCTCTATTGATTTATATTTTCTGTGTCTTAAAAATAAGATTTTAAGGGGCTGGGGATTTAGCTCAATGGCATAAGCACCTGACTGGCAAGCATTAGGTTAAGTTCAATCCCTGGTACCAAAAAAAAAAAAAAAAAAAGATTTTAGAATTACTTTGAATAATTGGTATTTTTTCTACTAATCTCTGATTTTAGAAAAATCCAGCTTTACTCACTTGACATTTGAGTTTTTTAGAATGTATTGTTATTACTGTTAATTTCTATACTGTGTGTTATAAATGACTTTTTAAGAAAAACTGAAGACACATGAAAATAAATTTAGTGATAAAAGTCAACATGGAAGTTACATTTTTAAAATAATAATTTATGAGAGAAAATTTTATGATATTAAAGACTAAGATTAAGTATACAAGTCTTAAGGAACTGGTTATTTTCTTGAAGTATCAATTTTAACTTGTTCAATCATTTTTAGTTAAGATTAATTATATCCTGCTGTGTGGTAGGCATTTGGTGTACACTGGTGAGGGAAATAAACGTGGAGCTTATAGCTTATTGATGGGAGATGGTGATTAAATGGTTTTAAATTGAGAAGGATCTTATGTAGATAATGAAAGGTACTGGATTACAAAATAATGCGGGTAGAGCTACCTAGATTATTTTGATAGGGAAAATCTATCTGTGGAGATTTTAAGCTTAAACTAAAAATCCAAGATGAGGAATTGAGAATGGGAGTACCTCAGAATACTGCATTTTAGGCATGGAAGGTGGGGACAGGGGGGCTACAGTGAGAAAGAGCAGGAAGAAGTAGCAAGTAGGGACACATAAACGAGGGTAAGATTTGTTTACAGACTATGACATCAAATTTTTTAGTTTCATTGGAAAACTCTTGAGATCTTTAAGGAAATGTGATGTGACCTCATCTACTTTGACTGCTAAGTGGCATTGTCTTTAAACCAGGCATGGTGGCACACTCCTGTAATCCCAGCACTCAGGAGGCTGAGGCTGGCAGATCCTTGCAAGTTCAAGGCCAGCCTGGGCTACATGGTGAGCCCAAGGTCAGCCTGAACTGCATAGTGAGACACTGTCTCAAAAAGACCAAAAAAAAAAAGAGGAAGTAGGTTAATGATTTAGGCTATTGCAGTGATCTTCATCAGATATAAGAGAGATGGATTAAAAATGTACTGGTAACAATGGAAATGGTGTAATGGAGTTGTCCTTACAGATACAGGTATGCATCTCAGTAATATGTATTGAAATAAGAAGAAACATTAGTAATAGATGCAAAATTTTGGTTTTAAGTTTCTGCCTATTTCTTTTCCTTGCCCAAAATAAATGCCTCATGCTAAGACTTCAAAATGTTCTCTTTATTTCATGTAGAAATATGCTAGTATATGAATTCTCAGCATAGTTTACTTGGCAAATACCATACTGACTCAGAATTATTTCCGTATTTTAAGAAATATTTCTAGTTTTACTAGGTAGTCAAGTCTCTGGAGAATATGGGCCAGGGAATTCATATCTTCAAAAGTAGATCATAGGAGATAGGAAAGTTTTCTTCATTAAATATAAATAAATGACTTAGCATTTCCAAGGGTTCAGTTTGGCTAGGTAGGTTCATGTATTGTTTTACTTTTATGAATATAAAATGCAAGTTTAGCTCTTCCTACAAAGCATTAAAGTTTCTCTATGTTCTTTTTCACTTACACGTTGGTTGTGCTAGGAAAAGACTAAAATTTGCAGCCACAAAATCTAGAGGAAAGACATTTGAAATACTTGCTTCATATGTGGATTTTTTACTCTCATTGCTTAATCGTCACAACCCTACTGTCATTTGTTTGAATAAAGAGAAAATAAAATTACCAATGAAAGATTTTCTGTGTTTTTCTCAATTAGTATGCTAAATATTTATCCTGAATATATCAAAATTATATTAACAAGGTAATTTGGATATTCACAAAGACCTGTTGGGAGCATAAAAATAAAGAATATTTAAATTATAGACTGTAAGTAATATTTTATCTTATTTCAGGTTATAAAACAGGGCCTTACAGCTAATTCGTTGCTAGATAGAGGCATGCAACTTTCAGGATCAACTTCAAAGTAAGTAAAAAAATGCATATTTTTAAAATTTAAAGTTAGTTTTTCTGAGTAATAGCCATTTTTTACTGAGTATGGACCTTGTTTTAAGGCTAAATTGTACCAAATAATTTAATGTTTTTGTCTTTCATGGCTTTGGCTACATAAGCAATGAATAACATTTCTAATAAAAGTATTATGAAAGCATAACTTGACATTTCAAAATTCATAAGAATTTAACATTGTATTTTTATTATTTTAGAACAAGTCCATAAAGTAAACACATCAAAAAATGTTTTCTCCTTTCATGTATTATATGTCTTTGACCAGTTTACATGTCAGTACCTTTTTGAAAAGTATTTGGGACATGAAATATCAAGCCCAATTCTATGAAATTTTTCACTGAAATAAATTCAGTTCACTAATTTTAAGAAAGTTCAACTTTTATACTTGTTCATGGTCATTTTATAATTGTGCTTTGCTTGTTAAATGAATGCAGTACTCCATATACCCCCCTGGAAAAGAAGAGCGTTGACAACACAGATGATGAGACTTTCGCAGAAGAATGGGCGTTGGACCAGCCAGTCACTCAGACCAGGACTACGGCTGTAGTGGAAGTAAAAGGAACTGTTGATGTAGTACTGACTCCACTGGTGGCTGAAGCTTTGGATAGGTAGTCATGTCTATAAGTACTTTATAAAATGATGTGAGAAGATTGTTGATGATAGTACTTTGATTGAGTTAAAATGGGAATATGTTTCATAAAGTCTGTGTTTCAGCTTTTACTTTCTCAACCTCAATAATTATATTGCAGCATTACAATAATTGCAATGTATTTTCTAGTTTTTTTTTTTTTTTTACATGTGTACCTAGTAAGCATAAAGTAAGTACTCAGGGACTAATTATTGTTTCATATTCTCACTATCTAGTTAACAAAGAATTAAAGAAAATAATATTCTGTCCTACAGCATACCAATAGTCTGTCTAGGGAGATAAACCAAATGTTAAAAATCAGAATGGAACACAAAGTTGTGTGGAAAACACTTAAGTGCTAAAGGGATTCAGTGGGGGACCAATTTCATGAAAATGTTTTACCGCAAAGGTACACAGTTTTCTATGATAGCTTTTTAAGATTCTTATGTCATATAGATGACAACTATAGGAAATTATCTTTGGGAGATTTTTGAAGAAAAGATCCACCACTTAAAAACATCAACTCCAAATGAATAAAAATGAATGAAACTGCTAAAAGAAAGCATAAGATTAATACTTAAGGACAATGGAATGGGCAAGCAAGGATTTTTTTTTTTCTTTTTCAAGACCCTAAAGCACAGCAAACAAACAAACAAAATACACAAATGGGATTCTATCAAATTAAGTACTTAAGCACAGTAAAGATTGAAGAATGAAGAAACAGAATAGGAGTAAATGTTCATAATCTGACAAAGGGTTGATACTCAGAATATACAAGGCACTCAACTCAACAGAAGAAAAAATATAAACCAATAGAAAAGTGAACAGTGGGCTGGCATGGTGATGCATGCTTGTAATCCCAGTAGTCAGGAGGCTGAGGCAGGAGGATAGTTGTGAGTTTAAGGCCAGCCTGAACTGCATAGTGAAGCCCTGTGTCAAAAAGAGTAAATAAATGAAATAAAGTGAACAGTAGACTAAATAGACATTTCTAAAAAAAAAAAAAAAAGACATGTAGCTGACTGACAGGTATATGAAAAGTGCTCAACATTATTAATCATCAGAGAAATGCAAATCAAAACCCACAGTGAGTTGTTACCTCAGTCCAGTAAGAATGGCTGTTTTCTAAAAGACAGAAGATAGAGGGCTGGGAGTTTAGCTTGGTGCAAACACCTGCCTGGCAAGCGCAAGGTTCTGAGTTGGATCTCCGGTACCAAAAAAAAAAAAAAAAGTAGTAAAAGACAAAAGATAACAAGTGCTGACAAAAATGCAGAGAAAAGGGGATTTGTGTGCATTGTTGGTGGGCATGTAAGTTAGTACAGCCATTGTGGAAAAGATGTGGAGTTTTCTTAAAAACTGAGAAGATAATGAAATCTGTATGTTGAAGAGACATCTTCACTCTCATGTTTCTTGCAACATTATTCACTAAATCCAAGAAATGCAAATAACTTGTGTCCATTAGATGATGAATGGATAAAGAAAAAGTGATACATGTACACAATGGAATGGCTCTTTACCTATGGAAAAAAAGGAAGCCATTAGGTGTGATGGTGTACACCTGTAATCCCAGCTCCTCAGGAGGCTGAGGTAGGAGGCATACAAGTGCTGCTGTGAAATCAAACAAACAAGAAAAGCAACACACACACAGAGATGAAAGAATGGAATTCTGTCAGTTCTGACAACACAAATAAAATTACAGGTTATTAAGTAAAATAAACCAGGCAAGAGGACAAGTACCATGTGATCACATTCATATGTGGAATCTAAAAAAAAATTGATCTTATAGAAATTGAGGTAGAATGGTGGATTCCAGTGACCAAGGGAGAGTAGAAGATGAGAAGAGATGGAGAAAGGTTGATTAATGAATACTAAGTTATAGTTAGGAGCAAGAAGTTCCTCTGTACTGTTGCACAGTACAGTGACCACAGATAACACAAAAAAAGGATTTAAACATTTTTCACCATAGAGAAGTGATAAATATTGGAGGAGATAAATATATTTAATTTGATTTTTAATTACTGTATATAGCATATACACATATCAAGACATTTGGTGGCATCCTGTTTGTGTAATCTTTTATATTTTTATGTATTGATTTAAACATTTTTTTAAAAAGTAAATCAATAGCAATGATAAGATAGAAACTTCTAGAGAAAATATAGAGCTTTATTTACCAGAGAGGAAGAACAGTACTGACCTTATCCAATCTGAAATGCTTTATCTTGGAGTGGAGATAGTAATGGTGAGGGAAAAACTTCAGAAATATTTTCTTTGTATATTTTCTAAAACTGTATTTTGGGCATTCTCATTTCAGTATTGAAGAATTGTTTTAAATATTTAAATTTGCTAAATTTCACTGATATGTTAGATAAATTAGTATTAAGTGATATGCTGCCACAAATTTGCTTTTACTGTTTTTTCTTTCCTCAGATATATCGAAGCAATGGTTCATTGTGCCAGTACTCGACACCCAGCTGCAATTGTAGATGATCTTCACACCAAAGTTCTTCGGGAAGCTGTCCAGAACAGCAAGACTACCTTCTCAGAAAATGTGAGAACTTTTTATTCAATGGGCACAGCAAATGAAGTGTTCATTTCAAATGGAGTATACATATGAATATATCCAAATTGTATTAGAAGTTTTATGGCAATACATAGATGTATTCCAAAAACCTTCTTGTGTCCTTGGCTCCATAAAGACAGCGTATCAGTTTTATTTGTTTTGTTTTGTTTTTTTTATTTGTTTTGTTGGCGGTACCGGGGATCAAACTCTGGACCTCACACTTGCCAAGCACTTATGCCACTGAGCTAAATCCCCAGCTCCAGCATATCAGCTTTAAAATTGCATGGTTTCTCCTAAATGAGAAAGCCAAAATAGAAATAAGATTTAAAATAAAAAGTCGGTAATGGGAATTAGGGAGATAGAGCTTTTTCAAAAGAGAGGGGAACTGGAGAGAGGCGGTGAACAAAGAATTAAGATGTGTTGTATGCATATATAAACTCCCCATGAGGATTATAATCGTTCATACTGCAAACATGTACTAATAAAAGAAAACCAAGGAAAAAATTTTTGGAATGATTCTCTAACCAATTTGGAGTCACCCATCAGAAACCAAATATGCCTTCAAGTATCTTTCAGAGAGAGTTAAAGACATCATGTTACAATGAAACATGCACACCATGTTTAAAGCAGCACAATTCATAACAGCTAAATCTTGGAATTTGCCTAAGTGTCCATGAACAGATGAATGGATAAAGCAAATGTTATTTATACACACTGGAGTACCACTGTGCCACAAAGAAGGATAAACCTGAATTATTTGTAGGAAAACAGATGTACCTTGCAATCACACTGTTAAGTGAAGTAAATCAGACACACAATCTTAAATCTTGTATGGTTTCTTATAGATGAGAAACCCAATATATAAACAAAGTTAAAAATAGCAAAAATAAAAAAAGAAAAATTCTAAAGAAAGAATAAAGTTTATGATCCTAAAAAACATAACCTATAATTAGTTCTACTTTTTTATTTTCTCTATAGGCTTTCACATACACACCCACACACATAACATATAGAGAAGAACGCTTTCCTTAACTCTACAGCTGCTGATTTATTTCCTACTTTAGGAACTAAGGTTGGGATATAAGATGGGGTATTAAACTGAGTGGTAGCTGGTGCTGGCATGCAGCAAGCATGAGGACTCCGGGAATAGGTAAACTGATGTTAGGGATTATGTGAAAATTCTGAAAGGCCTATGAAATCACTCTACTTTCAATCCTTTTAGTTATCTTCCAAACAAGATATTCGAGGAACCAAAACTGAGCCCCCTACGATAGGAACAACTAACCAAGGACAAGCTCAGACAAATCTTATAGTGAAGCAAGATAATGTAACAATTAAAGGTCTTCAAGCTAATGTTAGCATACCAAAGGTAAAAATTTAATATTTTAAAAAATTTTTCCTGAAAGAAGAAAACATTCTGGTGGTTTTTAACCTTTGCATCTTACCAAAGTGAATGATAGTAAAACAGCTTATAATATCCAAAATTTCAGTTCCTTGGTGCGCTACTACAGATTGGGACTAAGAAGTTTACTTACAAAGAATATTGAACAGTATTTAATAAAATGTTCCATAATTCATCTACTGAAACTCTAACTATTTTACGAGAATGTTTATAAGTTTTATTACCCTGAGACACATAGGCCATTGTTAGTAGCTTTTCATTTCATATGTATTTTATGTTTAAATAGAACCTTTTCACTTTCCAACTCTGAACTGTATGACATTTTGTGTGTTAGGTAAATTTGTGTTTATTACAAGCCTCAGTGGAAGAATCTCCAGCTACAGCTCCTAGTAGAAGTGTGACTCATGTTTCCCTAGTAGCTTTGTGTTTTGACAGAATTGCTACACAAGTTCGTATGAACAGGTAAGCAAGATTTTAAAAGTTTGAGTAACAGTTATTTTGCTGGATGTAAAAGCAGGCCTTGATTATCTTTGAATACATTCCTGAGATTGAAATATTAAAACTTAAAAGTGGTTTTTGGAATTACTTCACTTATAGATTTGTAAAGTTTAGTTTTGAAAGTTTATATTTTTATTTATACTATTTTCAATAAACAAATGAATAATTTGTTTTTCATGTCAGTTTAATTAAAATAGTATAGTGTTTTTTAAAAAATAAACTATTTAAAATGGGCATGGTGGCAAACATCTGTAATCCCAGCACTCAGGGATACTGAGACAGGAGGATTGTAAGTTTTAACCCAGCCTGATTTAGGGAAACTTAATGAGGTTTTAGTTGGTGAGACCCTGACTGAAGGTTAGTAAAAATAAAAAGGGCTAGTGTCTTGGTTACTTTTCTCTCATTGTTGAGACAAAATACCTTATACCCAAAATGAAGAAAGCAATGGTTTATTTAACTTAGAGTTTTTGGAAGTTTCAGTCCGTACTCAGCTGGCTCCAATGGCATGGCTAAAGGGCAGCCATTCATGACAGCCACAAGAGACAAGAACAAAAAGGGCAAAAAGGACAGGCACACCTTCTTCCCTCTCTTGTATGCCAGCTACCCAACGCTGGATGGGTGCAGCACTCACACCACCAATCCTAGTGCTGGACAATGAACCAGTCACAAACCCTAGACTCCGATGGCTCCATGACTTCATAAGGCTTGGGGGAGGCCATCCAAAAACAAACCGTAACAGCTGGAGAAGTGGCTCACTGTGAAGGCTCTAGGTTTAATCCCTAATACCAGGGAGGATGTGGGGAGTAAACCATTTACTCATTTGTGTACCTGAATGATATTATTTAAACATTAAGCATTATATATCCTTTTTCTTGTTTAATTAAGAGGTGTGGTTGAAGAGACTCCAAATAATGCCGATCCTAGTAAAACATCAAATTTTGATAGATATGTTCATGCCACTAAGATGCAGCCTCAGTCATCTGGATCTCTCAGATCAAATGCTGGAGCAGAAAAAGGCAAAGAAATTGCTGCCAAGTTAAACATTCATCGAGTTCATGGGCAACTTAGGGGTCTTGACACAACAGGTAGAGTTCTACAGTAAATAAGATTTTTCTTTTGCTTGTGTAATGTAAGAATTTGCAGAAGGAAGCATGTGTTTTTCTTTGGAGTGTTGCTACAATTTGGGTATTACATAAGAAAGAGAAAGATATTTATACACATATAGCATACCTGATACTTAAGTACACATTGCTCACATTCTGTGAAGAATGGAAAATAAACTTTGGTAAGAAAGTGTTTTCTTTGTGCTGATGGCTATATAGAACAGAGGCAGCATGATCTTGATGGCCTTTTCTTTTTAATTCTTTATACAACTTCACTTAGAAGAGTTAATTTCAGTATATAGTCTTTTCAATTCTTTATATAACTTTATTTAAAAGAATTAATTTCATAATTAATCAAGTCTATGCAGCCTAGTCCGATTGCTGGCAGCAGTAAGAGTAGTAGATATTCTTCTTAAAGTCCCTAGTGAGTTGCAAAAGAAAGGTAGAGGTTTTATACACCATTTAAATACTTTCAACTTTTTGTATTTTCTCATTTTAGAGATTTTTAATAACCACACTTTATCAGATAAAGTCCAGAAAAAAATTGTATTTTGTTTCTTTTGTTTGTATTCATTGCTATTCTAAAATCTTTTGTAGGACAGCTAATCAGTCCTTAGTAAGTAAATGCAGTCCTTGAATTTCTTCACTATATTCTATAGGTTCTGAAGGTTTCGGGTTCCTGTCTACATTCTGAATCTATATAATTGCTCTTTCTTGAAAGTTATTTCATCATCCTTGTGAATGCAGACTGAAGGTGTCACATGACTTTTCCTTACTGCTTGTGATTTGTAGGCCTCAAACTGGTGCAAAATGTGATGCTCAGTAGTTTTCATTAGTAAACCAGTTTGTATGAGGGGAATTGTGCAGACCATAAACAATACCTTATATCTATAATTTTGAGATTTATTATCTGTAAGAAAATATTCATCAAAGACAAAATAGTGAATTTACAAGATGATCGTTTGTGAACAAAAGCAGGAAAACATGTAAATGTCTTAAATGTACATTAGTTATCTATCAAAGGATACTCAGTAATCTCATGACATTTGTTATCCCGAAGAAAGTGAAGTAGGTTTGAGAGCAGTGTTAGGAACTTTTCATTGTATTCTTTTTCATAATTTTTGGAACTTGATGTATGTGATTGTATTACTTCATCAAGAAGTTTAAATGAAATTCAAGTGAAATCCTCACTTTATACCATGCATTAGTGTAAGTTCATGCGACTAAAGACAAATATAAGTGGTTAAGTAATAAAGTGTAGGTAAATATTTTCTAAGCTGAAAAGGTTTTCTAATAAAAAATGCAAAGAACGGTGTTTCTGTATGATGGAGTAAGTTATAGCTATTAAAGTGATACTTTTGAAGAATTTTTAGAGACCTGAGGAATATATCATAGCTTCTTTGTTATATGAAAAGTGGGGACCAAAGCAGGGTTCGCAGAATGATACCTAAGAGACTAGAAGGTATTTTACTTCAAATGTAAACAAGTTGTCTTTGGGTGGGTAGATTTACATATTTTTATACTCTTTTTGTTTGTCTGTATTCACTAACTATAATCATCAAAAGAAATGAAAATATGTAAGATAAAAATTTCAAGACACTTAAAATATTCACATATTGCATCTGTAAACAATGGAACTGTGGCAATAGCTATGATTTTTCATTGTGTAAAGTGAGTTAACATACCTCACTCTTTCCAAAGCTGTCATTTTCCTAGAAAATAATTTTTCCTAAGGCTAGGTAATGAATTAAATTTTTGTCTTGTGAAATAATGAAAAGTATTTTAAACCTCTTGATCTTCAAGCTGAATTATTTAGAATCTTACTTTCTATTTTTAGTGTACCTTGTATCTTTCAGAAACAAATTGATAATACCTTATGGCAATTATTTGTAAATAGTGGAATTTTTTCTTGTTCCTGTGAGGTAGCTTTATTTTAAAAGTTCTTTCATTTATTTTTTGTCTCTGACAAAATACTAAGATTTAAAAAATTTTTTAGAAATGGTAATATCTCTCTTTAAAGTACTCCTTTTGCTCTTTTGTTAATAGATATTGGAACCTGTGCCATCACTGCTATTCCTTTTGAGAAGTCCAAAGTTTTATTTACACTAGAAGAACTGGATGAATTTACTTTTATAGATGAAACAGATCAGCAAGCTGTTCCAGATGTAACTCGAATTGGTCCCAGCCAAGAAAAGTGGGGTTGGATAATGTTTGAATGTGGACTTGAAAATTTAACCATAAAAGGTTTCTTTTTTTTTAATTCTGCTGAAGTGGGGACATTATTGAAGTGTTTTGCACAATTGTGTGACTTTTACTAACTTAAATAATAAAGCAGAAAATGTGGTACCTGGGATTATTTACCAAGGGTGGACCCCATCTGTATTGCATAAATGAAGCAAATGTTTATTTCAAAAATGAGCAGAGCTTCCAAACATACCAAACCTCAGTTCTTGAACAAAACAATCTGGGGTTGGGAAAAAATTCCCAAGTAAAATATAAAGCTACCAGTTTTTTGAAAGTTTGCATAGTTGAAAATTGGATCTTTCCACTTCGTCATCTGATGTATAAATATGGTAAATCCTTTATACTTGGGAAAATATTGACTTAAAATTATGTTTGGTTTTAATATGTCACTTAATAACATTTTAAAGTAGGAAGGTTGCATTGTGTATAAGTCTTTAAATTTATCATATGTGAGGTCTGATCAAAATATATAGTAAATGTTCAACTTTTAAAAATTTATTACAGTGAAAAATACATTGACATGAATTCCCTTTAGAATGTTACCCCTTTGCTTTGAACACACTTATCCTACTCCTCTTGCCACTTTCTGAAGCAGTTCTACAAGTCCGCTTTTGTTTGACAAGGTATGATAAAAAACATAATGATTGCCATTGCTGAATGCTATTCAACAGAAAAGCAGGCTCATAAAAACAATACTATGTGACTTCATCCTCCTTTTTCACTAGGTCTGGCACCATATGACTTCTGGCTTTTTCATGAAGTCAAAATAACCATGAAAAGTAAACATTTTTAATCTATTCACGACATCACGAGAGAGCAATTAAACCTACTCAGGAAAGTGGACTTCCAAAAGTGCTTCAGGGCATAGCAAGAATAGAGCAATTAATGTTGTATTATTTACTTTCTCTTTGCTGGGATAAAATGCCCAACGCACAAAGTTAAAGGAGGGGGTGTTGATTGTAACTCACAGTTTGTAGAGGTTTCAGTCAATAGTTGACTGACTCGAAGGCAGAGGGGAATGATAGAGAAGAAGCAGTCCATGGCAGGGGAAGCAGGAAGCAGCAAGAAGTAGCCTTCTTTGACTTTTATTCCATTCGGTTGACAAGCCTGTTGGTTGGTGCCACTCACACCCAGCATGGGTCTTCTGTCTTTAGTAAGTCATTCAGCCATACTCAAATCATGCTAATCCAATTAAGAAACTGACCCAGTTATTACACCCATATGGAATCTAGTGTCACACAGCCATGATCCTGTCATTCCAAGAACTCCACTTTGGGGGAACACCTAGATGCAAGCTGTAACAAATGTGTTTGAAATATCAAGAAATATTTTGAGAGGATTTAACTGTACTCTTAAAAGTTGCACATTTACCATATTTTTCAATCATACCACATGTAATTAGTAAATGTTCTGACACTAGGAGTTGTATATGCATATAGTTATTTCCTTGATAACTCAAGTCATAGATCACTTTTA
The DNA here is from genome assembly GCA_004027455.1 of Hydrochoerus hydrochaeris. Lineage (NCBI taxonomy): Eukaryota > Metazoa > Chordata > Mammalia > Rodentia > Hydrochaeridae > Hydrochoerus > Hydrochoerus hydrochaeris. Next base: position 87,044 of record PVLA01006316.1, read on the forward strand.
TATGTAAGGGCAAGGTCACAGTGAGGAAAATGTAATCTTTATGAATTTTACTACATGTATTATAAAGTATAACATTGCAATATACTAGTACACCTTTTTTGTTGTTGTTGCTACTGGGGATCGAACTCATGACTGTGTGCTTACAAGGCAAGCACTTATGCTGCTGAACAAAATCCCCAGCCTAGTACACTTTTTTTAATGTACAAATGCCTTCATTTTTACAGGAGGAAGACAGTCTGGAGCTATTTTATATAATAGTTTTGGAATTATGGGTAAAGCTAATGTCACAGAGAGAGGTGGAGTACTGACATCCAATAATTCTTCTGATTCTCCAACTGGCAGTGGTTACAATACTGATGTCTCTGATGATAATCTTCCATGTGACCGGACAAGTCCTTCCTCTGACTTAAATGGAAATTCTGTTTCAGATGAACAAGTTGGTGAATTTCTAATAATAATAATCATGCTTTGAGAATGTAACATAGAAAATGACATGATGAATTCTAAATTTATTTCTAAAATGTATTTGTGTTTTCTTGTTTTGGCATGTTAATGAATACACTATGTCTAGAGCACAATTTCCAAAATGTATCACCACAAATATATACATTACAGTACTTACCATGATATGTTGCAAACTTAAACACTTAAACTAATGAATTAATAAAATTTAAGAAAGGAAATCTTGTATGTTAATTTTAGCAAAAGTCATTTTAAGAATTATTGGTGGTATTTCATGTAAGTTCTAAATATTTTCTTCAGTTTCTGCTTCCTTCAGAGTTCTGAATGTCTTCTACTCATTTATAGTTTTTACTGTGGTAGCATTTTATGGTTGTAAGTAGAGTACCAGCTACCACAGCAAGACCAAAAATCATTCAAAATTCTGTGTTGAAGACAAGTTGGACCACCAACTTGTTGCATTTGGCACGTTTCTTCACCTGTAACAGGAATAAATTATTGACATACAGTAGTTGAAAAAGACTGTACTGAATTAGTGACATTATACAGTACTGAAAAAGACAATATATATGACAGGTTTTTCACTTGGTACCCAGCACATAATGAGAATTTAGTAAGAGTATGCACACACACACATATACACTGCTGATCATTTTTAGAATTAGGCCAATTGAAGAGCAAAGAAAAACAAGTTTCAGAGAAACCACCTTTTTACTTAAAATATGTCATGAGTATCCAGTATTCATGCATCTACTTCTGAAACCCAGGTTCCTAGGCATTTATTTTTATTTGAAGTATAGTTGAAAATATTGTCACAGTTTTCTCTGGGAACTGCTGGGGGAATGGATTAGCACTTTAATTAGGAAACTAAAAAAAATATAGTAACTACTCACTTAACAGAAGGGTTGGAAAGTACCTAACTGTTCTGTTCTTCTCACCTACTAAAATACATGATGGAAATTCAAGGGTCTTTCTCTAACGTCCTTCTCTGTTTGCTTGAATTCTGTAGCACAACTTTCTTTGGATTCTTTGCCTTTTCTTGGCTTATTTGTTTCTAGAATTATTGTATTTCTCCTTCTCAAGTGTGTGTGTTCCACCAAGGTTCTGTTCTTGGCTTTCCTTCTTGCTGTTTGTTTACTCCCTGACTTATTTCTTAGGCCATTTCCATAATTTAATAATACTTTTCTTTCCCTCTGTGCATACCTTTGGCACTAACCCTTCACTGGAGCTCCAGAATTATCACTGGCCTGTCATTTGTTGGTGTTTAGATGTACCTTAGGAACCACAAATGCAGTTTGTCACCAAATTTGTTACTGTTTGTCAGACACCAAATTTGTTAATGTTTGTTTGAACCCAGAAAGGGAGAAATTGTACCAGAAAAATGGTTTCCTTTAAAAAACTTAGTTCTTTTGAAATTGCCTAGCTCTGTTACTGTTTCATGGCTCTGTAATTCCCTCTGTAACCACAAGAGCATAACCGAACATGCAGGATGTCTGACTATAACTAATGATCATTAATCTAGTTGTGTAACTGATGATCTCATCCTGCTAGCTAATTAGAAGAACCTCCAGCTATTCTGTCTTGCCTTTGTACCTGCTGCTTGTGTATCATCTAAAAGCCCTAGGCCACCAGAGATTGGGGCCTGATATTTTGAGAGTGATTCCTATCTATCACTGCCTGTCGACATAGACGTAAATAAATCTGCTTCCAAATCCTGGGTGTCATTTCAGTGTTTCTGTTTGCTATAACACCTGTTCATGTTTTTAAAAGGGAAGTCTCCTTCCCTTTTTAAAACTTTCAAGTTCTGTGTCTTTATATATCCCCTTTCTGGCTAATATCCTCAAGTCTGAAATCCATAGGGCAAATGTGTATTTGAGAAATCAGAGTTTTAATCTTTATTTTTGTAGTTCTGAGGATGGAACCTAGTGCCTTGCATATGCTGGACGAGAGTTCTACCACTGAGCTGCTTCCCTGCCTTAGGAGCATGTGACACTGTATCAGCTAAAAATTTTTTTTAAAAATTGAAACATAATATAGTATGTATACTATGTGTTACATAAATTACTAACTAGATCAGAGACCACAGTCTTCTTAAAGTATTTAAATATTTTTGTACAGCATTAATAAAAATGCTAAATGGAATAAATAAACTTTCATCCATTCAGACTAGATTTTCCTGCCACATTTTACAAAAATAGCTGCCAGTAAGAGATTGTACACTTATATGAATTGTTTTCTGGATATTTGTCATTGTCTAATCATCCTACAAAAATACTGGGCTCTTCTTTATCATAACCAACTATACCCTAAAAGTAAATTAGAGACTTGTAAGTAGACATAACTAGCAGAAGACCTTTTTTTGTTTCTTGAATATTATACTTCTTGACCTCTGTATCCAGGAAAGTGGTAATTGTACTTTTCAAAAATTTCTCAATACAGATTCAAATTACTAGCTTATAAAATAAGAATTTTTATTATAAAGTCTTATTTGAACATGTGCTACAATAATATTCTTTATGGCACTTTATTTGGGAGTTTGAAATTTTCTGTTAAAGTGCCATGGAAATCTGATAGGGAGCAGCAGACCTTAATTCCATCGCCCACTGTCCAATTTAATAGCAATATGCATTCTGGAAAAATCACAAGATCTCTTTCTCTTATTTACTTTATCTGGAAAAGGTAACACTGATCATCACTAAACAAATGTGATTGAATAATGTGATCAATTGAAATCCTTTAGTTCTAAGATCTTTGATTTATGGTTTATAGTATAAGCATTTATTAAGACTGTTCTTTAGCACTGTTGGGTTCCATATTTCTCAGAATCAGAAGAATGTTGTATTGAGCAAGGTTCACATTATTGTTATGTAAAGGGTTATCTCAAAACTTGGATATGATGAAAAGGTTTTATACTTATAACGCTAGTAAAATTGTGTGTTGGTGGCTCTTCATAATGTATTTGATGTTTTGTTTTCCATAGGATGAAGGAGTTGAATCTGATGATTTAAAAAAAGATCTACCTCTAATGCCTCCACCTCCAGATTCATGTAGCATGAAGTTGACCATTAAAGAAATTTGGTTTAGTTTTGCAGCTCCCACCAATGTGAGATCTCCTACTCATGCATTTTCTAGGTAAAAAGTTTTAAAAGTGTCATACTGTTTATTGATGTTTCTTAATTTCAAATAGCATAGAATTTTGTTTCATCTTTTTTCAAAATTATTTTTCTAATGTACCTATATGCCATAAACATTAGAGTTGCCGTTTTTTGCATCTCTTACTTCATTTTCTATAGACATTATTCTCACTTATTTAACCCAGTTTCTTTCCTAGTACTTTAGATTTATTTTTCCTTATTGTCTTGCCTTACTGTTTTGTTTATTCTTCTTTTTAAAGCTCTAACAGACTTTTTTTCTCCCTTTTCTTTTCTTAGTTATACTTTTAAATTTATCAGTGGTCAAAAGAAAAAGATAATTTTGCCTGAATAAAATAGCCAATAAGTAAGATAGGACTGGGGAATTGTCTAAAATATAGGTTTTAATAGTTAATGGTTTTTTATTTATTTTAAAAGGCAGCTGAATCTTTTAAGCACTGCAACCCCAGCTGTTGGCTCATGGCTTGTTCCCATTGACCAACTTAAGTCCTCTTTAAACAAATTGGAAACTGAAGGAACTTTGAGAATTTGTGCTGTTATGGGATGTATAATGACAGAAGCATTAGAGGTATATCTTCAATAATGTAAAGTATTATATAAATTTTATTATTCAAAATGATCATTAATCCTGGTTTGAAAATACCAGGCCTGAAAATTCTTAATTCCTATATATCTCTTATTGTAGGATCTTTCATATATATCACTCTAAATTTGTTGTTGTTGCTTCATTTCAGAATAAAAGTGTACATTTTCCCCTAAGAAGTAAATACAACAGACTTACAAAAGTCGCCCGCTTTCTTCAAGAAAATCCTTCATGTTTACTTTGTAATATATTACACCACTACCTGCATCAAGCAAATTACTCCATCATTGATGATGCTACTATGGTGAGTTCTGAAACCATATGTTACCTTTAAAGAAGTTTCAATTTTGTTACAAGACCTATAAAGTTTAATATGCATGTCAAGAAGCCAAAGGAGAAATTCAGTTAGCAATATAGATCAGTTAACAGCAATGTGCTCAGATTAGTGATATATGAGTTGCCACCACAAAACTATTGTTAGAAGGTATGGACATAGGTGAAATTTCTCTGTATGACATTTTGAATGAGAAACTGATAGGATGCAGTCCTAAAAATGTGAAAATTAAAGAGAGTAAACAGATTTGGATAGAGCTGTGCAGAGTACCAAGAAGGCAAAGGCAGATAGGAGAAACAGTAAAGCTGTATCTTGGAAGCCGAAGGAATAAAGTGTTTCAAAGAAGAGTAATCACCAGAAGCAGATTTCTCATTGTGATTAAGTAAAACAAGGATGAATTAATGACTGAAGGAAAAATACATAATTGTGCAAAAAAAAAATGTAATTCATCTCTACCCCTAGAAAAGAATATAAAACATAATTAAGGTTTTAGGACTTTGGGTATATCCCCTTTCTTCTCAAAGACTTCTGGCCTATAGAGCATACATAAAAAATATATAGCCAAATTAGAGACTAGTATATCAGTGCTGTTAATATCCAGGCAATCACTTACTAGAATCTCTAGTAAGTGATGAATTTAAAAAGTATATTTACATCTGAAACTGATGCTTCTGTCCTTTTTACCTGCTAGTTATAGATTTACAATGGTGACAGTTATCTAATCTTTGACAGGAATGATTTTATTTTCTCTCTGCTCAGTAAATATTACAAGGAGCTCAAAATACCTTTTGATTCTTTTCTTGGGCCACAAAAGTGAAGTAGGTTAAATATTACTTAAGACAAATCCCAAGTTTGGACCCTATATCTAGTGTCATACTCAACTGGTATTGATGTGCTTTGTGACAGAAATATACAAAGATTATCTCAAAGGCTGCATTCTATAGTAGTCTGTTTTCTACTGTAATAAAGTATTGAGGCTTTGTGCTTTTTAAAGCAAAACTGTTCCTTTAGCTCATAGTCCTAAAGGTTCTAAATCATACCACTGCTATTAACTTGTCTATGGTGAGGAGAAACCCTTATCAGTGGCATTCTTGAGTACAAGAAATAGAGTGGATGGGAAGATAGAAAGCCAGAGGCTGAGGAGGTGCCAGTCTTTCTCTCTTATAAACTTTTTTGTGAGAATTGACAGTGTCCTGTCAGAACTACATTAATATATTCTAAAAGCATCGTGCCCAATGATCTCCATTAGGTTATACCTCTTTAAAGATCCTACCATCTTTTCACTTTGCACAGAGTGAACACATAAACCCTGAGTGACATGCCCAAACCATACCTGAGCCATAGCAGGTTCTATAGTAGACTTGAAATCATGAGTAACTTTGAAAAAATCACTTAACCTCTAAGTTTTAGTTTTTTCTTCTGTAAGTAGAGATGTATAGATGTAAATGAGCAAATGTAAATAAAACTTTTAAGTGTTAACTTATTACATTATTTGTATTTATGCATTCATTATGGCTGTTACAGAGTGATGGACTTCCTGCTTTAGTAACTTTAAAGAAAGGTTTAGTTGCACTGGCTAGACAGTGGATGAAGTTTATTGTGGTGACACCTGCCTTTAAAGGAGTTAGCTTACACAGACCTGCTCAGCCCCTGAAACCTCAAGTGGCTGTGGACCATGAACATGAAGATGGACTTGGTGTAGACAATGGGGGTGGTCTTCAAAGTGATACTAGTGCTGATGGAGCAGAATTCGAGTTTGATGCAGGTAATTTTGTAAGCATTTGTTGAGTATTTTTCTCACCCTTCACAATTATTTTCTTACTTTGCATAGTTACTCTTACTTTTTTCTTTCTGTGCATGTTGTGTTAATAAAACCAGTTATCCTTTTTTGGATGAATCCAGAGCTTTCATCCTGAGCTCTACATCTCTACTCTTAATTCTTTTTTTTTTTTATGGCAGGATGTCACTAAGTTACTAAGTTGTCCAGGCTGGGCTTGAACTTGTGATTTTTTTTTGCATCAGCTTTCCAGAATGCTGGAATTATAGGTGTATGCCACCATGCCCTGTACTATGGTATCTTTTAAAAAGCTATCAAAAGTCTTTGATTTTTTCCCCATAATTATTAATGTAAGTGAATCTTACAGGTAGATATTACATACTTGATAACATGGATTTGTGAAAATTTTAATAATTCCTGTCCCAAATTTGAAGTTATTATGGCTTAATTATACAAGTATGATTTTTGTTAATCCAAATACATGGTAGTAATAATTTTGGAATCTTTATACTGACTTGATTGACTGTTTTTACTGACTTGATTTTATAAGTTTAATCTTACAAAATACAATAGATTTCTTCTGATCTATCCAGTAGAATATCTTTGTATAACAAGAGTGTTTTGAGTGAAACTATTAAGACTTATTTTGAAAACTGTATATGCTTATCTGTTTTAGAAAAGCCCTTTGTTTTATTACTTTGTGCATGTTTGAACCTTAATTTAACTAAATTTGAAAGCCTGAATGGAGCCTACTATTCTGTGAACAAAGCCATTGTATGAGAACAGAGAGCCAATATCCATTTCCACAGTGTACATGGACACTTTAATTTCTTGCTAGAGATTAACTTTTATTATTCTCATGACATGTAACTCAGTGAAAATTTATCCTACCATGCTTTGACAAATATGAGAAATACCATGGGAAAGAAGAGTGGCCCAAAAATCAGTTTTCAAAATATTGATATATAATATTTTACTCAGCATAGTTTTTGAAAAAAAAAAACTCCTACATTTAATAAATGAATGTATTGTGTGAGGAACAGTCTGGATTTTATTATTACTTATTTCCATAATTTCATGTCTGCACAAAGGTTTAAAGAATATATGTGCATTGCATATCCCCTCTAGAAATTATCTGCATACACCTATGTTAATCTGTGGTGCTTTTTACATTCTTGAGCTTGGTTAATTGACTTTTGGTTTCTGTATAATTTGCATAGCATTTGAGAAAGATTGAATAGAAAATGCTTGTTCCTTTTTTGAGATTGAGAGGACTGGAATTTGAGAATAAAGGAGAGAAAAGTGTTAATGTTATAGTAGCTTCTGCAATTCATTTGCCAAATTATGAAGTTGAGCCAGAAACCCTGGATTGACTCTTCAAGAATATGTGGGATAATATATGCCTCCTGTCTTTATTTGACCTATTTCAGCCACAGTCAGTGAACACACAATGCTACTAGAAGGAACAGCAAACCGGCAACCACCTGGTGGCTCTGGGCCTGTTACTGGAGCTGAGATAATGAGGAAACTTTCAAAAACTCATACCCATAGTGACTCTGCATTAAAAATAAAGGTATATTATTGCCAGTTTTTGGTTAGAGTGATACAGACAAAGAGAAGACTTAAAATTTTGTTATCTCAAATTTAAGAATTGCATAATCCATCCTAAATATTCAGTTTTTTTTTTTTGTGTGTGTGTGTGTGTGTTGAAATTAGCTTGATTAATAACTCCTAGTTTGAGTGAGTGTGTGTGTGTGTGTGTGTGTGTTGGGGGGAGTGTATTGGGAATTGAAACCAAGCTACATCCCTAAACCTTTTGAAAAAGTTTTATTTTTGGACAGGATCTTGCTAACTTGCCCAAGAAAGTGTTTAATGCCTGTGTATTCTGAGTACTTTTATTATCCCCTACATTGACATCCTTTCCAACTCCAGCACAAATTTTCAGAGAGGGCTAAGACTTCAGAGAACTTCACAGCACTGGAGGTCTTTGCGCTAGATTTCTTGCTCTTACCAAAAGCCTCTAGTTTGCTTCCAGGTAGATTGCTATGTGAACCTTTAATAAGAAGCCTCAGGAAGTTTGTGAAAGGTAGACAGGTTTCCATGAGTATCTAGACCTTCCTTTTACAGTATTCATCATAATACAGATTATTTCAGTCTGAATATTTTTAGTTTTTCAAAGAAATATTTTAAGGGAAATTGTATCTGCATATTTGCTGGTTGAGTTAATAAGAAGTGATAGAAATATTTCAGGTACTGTTCTTTATTAGCTTTGGGGATGTAACAACACCTCCACAAACATCCTACCTATAATTTTATGATATTCTGGTGCTCTTTCTACTAACTATTAACTGTGCTTTATTTTGTACCAACTCTTAATACACTGTGTACTTGATTCTTTTCAGATTTAGAAGGAAATTGAATGACATGTAGTTAAAATAAAGGGGCCAGGCTTTGATGTAATAATGATAATAAAGGTGGTACTTTGTATTATACCATAGAGTTACAGAACATGATTACACACCTGAGATTCAACACAATTCTAGTAGACCCCATCAGTTTTAGTATTAATGTGCAGAATAGCTAGCAGTATTGACAATTGTAACAGTAGTTGTTGCTAGTCGTAGTAGCAATTGGGATAGTAGTTATCAGTGGTCATGTTTATACACATAAGAAAAAAATCCCCATTTGTTCCTTCCAGGGCATTCATCCATATCATTCTCTGAGTTATACCAGTGGAGACACTGCCACAGATTCTCCAGTGCATGTTGGGCGTGCTGGAATGCCAGTAAAAGAAAGTCCAAGGAAGGAAAGCCTACTTAGCTATCTGACTGGAAGCTTTCCAAGCTTGCATAATCTTCTGGAAGGGACCCCTCAGAGAAGTAGTGCAGCTGTGAAAAGTAGCTCCTTGACAAGAACAGGTACATCCTCTAAATTTGACAATTATAAGTGTATTTTAACTATAAAATCATGTTGTTATTTAGATGTATACTTTTGGATGCAGCGTTAATCTTATACCTTATTTTTTTGAGAAAATATTTTAGAAGACAGTTGTGCTGTATATAACTTTTTGCCAACTTCATGCCCTTCGCGTTTTTAAGTGGTCACACTAACTAGTATCAGCCTCAGCATTTTGGCGTGGGATGTGGATAGACCAATCATTGTAGAATCTCTACCCATCTCCTCCCAGTTATAGTAAAAACAAGATACTTATTAATGACTTAGTATCCAAGTTGCAGCATCATGCAGGAAGAGTTTAAAAATATCTATGAAAAGAAGATATTTTAACCTTACTTTTTGAAAATAATTATACAAATTGTATTTTCTTTTTTTTAGTACATACATAATTCTGTACTCAGTAAAACTATATTTTCAGGAAATACAGTGGCCACTGATATGTTATCTGAACATCCTTTGCTGTCTGAGCCATCATCTGTGAGTTTCTATAATTGGATGTCAAATGCTGTGAGTAATCGAGGGAGTATGGTACAAGAATCTCCTGCAACAAAATCAGGACACAATAGTCTTCCAACAGGTATTGAGTTATTTGACTTAACTAAGTAGTGCACATAGTTATAGTAAATTCTTGTTCTTAATAGAATAATTAAAATAACATTAGACATGTAAGTGATGTTTAGCTAAGATGGGCCATTTATAAATGGCTTTAATGATACCTCAGTTGAGAGAATATTTGAGAATTCATTCAGTGTTCTTGTGGAAAAGTAGATATACCAGATATGAGAATGTATATAATTGAAATAACCTAAAACTTCCATTTAATGGAGCTTATTTAATTTTCAAAACACTAAAAGGAGGTAAGTAAGGAAAAAAAAAGTGATCTAATTGCAACCATACTATGGACCTCCAATATTAAATAATTTTTTAAATTTATCTAAATCCCTCTGAGAAATAGTGACTATTATTTCTGTATCCTTTATATTTACTAAACAAATACTAAATTGAAAGGACTAAGAGCCATAAAGTAAGATTCCTTTTCTTGAAGAAGAGGAAAAATGAGGGCCATTTATTTTAGAAGAATACATGTATAATATTAGGAAGAAGATTGGCAAGAAATTCACCCTAAAAGTAATGGTAGCTATATCCAGAAATATAAGTGGACCAACCTTCCCTTCTTTTCTTTTTATTTTTCTTTTCTTTTTTTGTATTTTTCAAGTTTACTAAATGTGTGTATTATTTTCTTACAGTGTACATTACTTACATATGAAAAATACATGAAGTAGCCTTTAATACTGATTCCTGAAGGCAACTATAATTAATTAATGTAACAGCTATTTGAATTTCAAGTAAATTCTTTTCATAGAGAAAATATAAATATATGAAAAAATGAGTAATAATTACCACTCAGCCCTTTCTCTTGCTGATGTGGACCACCTTCAGTGTAGAATGGTCCCTAATTCTAACTGCATGCTAGTTTTTGCCCTCAGCTGAAGAAGACAGAGACTGGTGCCGCCATCAGTTCTTAGTGTCATTTTACCATTAATTTCACTTCCATGTGTTGTGAATATAGTTTAAATTTTAAGAGAACCCAGAGGGAATGATTTCCCTTTATTATGAGTCCTTTGCCTAAGTTAAATGATAGAAGAAAAAAGCAGTGACGTTCCATTTTTGTTCTGCCTCAGGAAAATAAATGTGTAATTCTTGAATAGCCTGCTACTGTTTATAACAGGAAAATAAATCTATAATTCTTATAGCAAGAAAATAAATGTACAATTCTTGAATAGCCTGCTACTGTTTATAACACCTGATGGGAAGTCAAGTGCTTTTCAAAGATTTGTAGCCAGAAATTCTACCTTGTATATGACTCTTGTTCTTATACAAGAATGATTGATATTTTCTGGAAATTAATGAACTGATTTCAGTTTTCATTAAAAAGTTATGTTTGTAAAATAACCTAAAAGCAATATTTTCTTTCTTTTCATTTTAAATGGTCTAGTAATGGGACTACAATATAGGTTTCAAAAGTTTATGTTGTTGTGGCATTTTATGTTGTTTCTATTTTCCAATAATTTATATTTGAGTCTTAAAAATTTACTCTGTTAGGTGTTGCACCCAATCTCCCTACAATACCCTCAGCCTCAGATTTCAACACAGTCTTGTCTAGTGACCAGAATACTTTGGATGGAACACATTCTCAGCATAGCACTAGTCAGGATGATGTGGCAGGTGTAGAAGAAGCCAACCAAGGATTTCCTGCTGTTCAGCTTGCTGATGCACAGGTGAGCCTGTGTAGGTTTCTCTAATGAGAATAATGCCTCTTTCAGTGGTACAAAGCAATTGGAACTATTAAACAATATGCACTTTGGAGTGCTGGTGAAAATTTCTATTCCTCTTTGCTGAAAACCTTTATGTAAACTGGAGAATCTTTTTAAAAGTATGTGGAGAAATTATAAATCCAAATTAAATCTTTGTAGATGATCATTAAATAAGAATCTCTATTATATAGTAATGTTTTTATTATTTGTAATAATTTAAATAATATGACTAGAACCTTTAATCATATCTTATATTCTTTTAAAGTAGTGATACTTTATTGAGTGAATAATTGAGAGGTGTTGATGATTTTAGAACAGAGAAATAAAGTAACCAATCCTGTACATGTGGAAATATTATATGAGTAGCCAAGTGTTAAATGGACTTGTGATAGAGAACCTAGAAGTGAAAAGGTGAGTTGCTGAAATAGTTTACACAAATGGTGGTGAAATTCTAAGCCTAAATGACTGTGGATTTGAATAGGTAAGAGTATGGGGGTCTTATTTAATTGATTAAGGTAAGAAGAGTGAAATCCTTTAAAACATTTTTTTAGTTTCACCAGAAGGCAAGTGGGAGAGTGGGACAGTGATATTCAGAAATGTCTTTGTTTTTCAAGATAAATGAGGCTTCAATATTACATACTTATGAGGAGTTAGGAAAGAATGAAAACAAACAATAAAAGAAGCAGTGAAGAGTCAGAAGACAAACGCAAATTTGTAGAGAAATGAAATTTAGAGTCAGTTGTAAATAAGGTTGCTTTAGACATTGGAGATAATTTTTTGCTGAGAAGTTGTGGGAACACAGTAAGGATAGTTATTAGCTTCAGATTTTCTCTTGCAAAAAGAAGATAATTCATGGTAAAAATGTAAGGCATTTTAATTTTTATGAAATACTTTGGTTTTGGCCTATTTATCAGGTTCACTTTATATCTTAGTATTCAATTTCAGAGATAAATTCACTGTATGTGAAAGATTCTGAAACTCATCAGTAACATAAATATTAAATAATGCATTAAAACTATGGAATGTAAATTAGTATACCCATCTGGAATACATGACACAACCTCAAAAAAAGCTCAGAACTATTTTATAATCCAGCAGTTTCACTACTGAGTATATATCCAAAAGAGAGGAAATCACTATGTTGAAGAGATTTCAATTATGCAACATGCATATTTATTGTAGAACTATTCAGTTTCCAAGAAATGGAAACAACCCAAATACCTATTGACAGAGGGATGGATGAAGGAAATATGGTAAATATACATAGTAGAATAATATTGTCCTAAAAAGAATTAAATCCTGTCATCAGTGACACCATCGATAGAACTAGAGATCACTATGTTAAGTAACTTCAGTAAGTACCAAAAGGCAAGTACCACACAATCTCACTCATATATAGGGTTCCAAGTTCCTTTCATTGAAATTGAAAGCTGATTACCAGAGGCTGAGGAAAGGGAGGGAATGAAGGGAAAGAGAGGGTTGAGGAAAGTTTATCAACTTACAGATAGAAGAAAAACAATCATGTTTTCTATTGCATAGTAGGGTGACTATGAATAATGATAATGTAATGTTATTTTTTAAAGCTAGGAAAAGGTTAGTTGAAAGTTTCAACATGAAGTGATAAATGTTTGAGGAGGTAAATATTTGCCCTGAGTTACACAGTATGTTACACAGTATGAGATATATGTATATGTGTGTGTGTGTGTGTGTGTGTGTGTGTATATATATATAAACATTGTGTGGTACCCTATAAATATGGATGATTTTTATGTATCAGTTGAAAAATTTAAAAGTTGGGTAAGGTGATTTAGAGATTTGTAAAGGTTGGAGTAAATGGGAGGATTGGGCAGAATAGTGGTCAGGATCTATTTAAGAATTTGGGCTAATACTAAAGCATTTGTGGATGCAGTTATATAATTTTCACTCATTATCCTTAGCTCTGGTGCAGTGGTAGAAGAAGACTGAACCATACCAAATGTAAAAAGAAAATGAGGTGTAGAGAGATATAATAGAAAGTCTAGGAACTCACTAAAGTGAGATTTAAGTGAAGTTGCAGGGGACAAGAAAGTCATATGACTTTGGAGATGAAATGTTGCTGAAATTACCTATATGGTCAGTAAAGTCATTCAAAATGATAAATTGGGTTGGGAAAAAAGAAAGTCAGAAACTCAAGTTCCTAATGTGTATGGAGAAGTTAGCAGGAGAAATAGATGACAGATTAGGAAAAATGGAGGATGGCTTGAACTTTGAACTTTTCCATTGGGACTGACTTAAGACAGTTGAAAATGTGGACTTGGATTTCACTGCATAAATGGCACTTGACATTTACACGTTTCAAGAAAAGTCTCTAAGGCAGAATGTACAGGATTTTGAAGAGGCTGAGAAAAGTACTGCGTATCAGGCGTGTTTAGTAGTGGAAGGATGAAAAGGAACCATGCAACGGAAAATGAGCAGTTACAGGGATGTAATTGTTTCTGTTTGCGTGAGCTCACAGTGACCATGAAATTCAAATAACTAGACCTTTAACCAAAGTATTGTATTTCCATAAGCATGTAGGATACCTAAAACATAAACAAAGTTTGCTCTCAGAAAATAAATGTTAGATAACCATTACAACCAAGTAGCAGTATTTAACTATAGGTCAGATATTCATAATGTGACATTTGAAATGTTTTTATATTAACATGAGAAGTTAGTAAACCATTTTGTGAACCTAGTATATCATTTTTTTAAAATAGAAGCACAGTAGATATCCATGCCTTTGTTTAAAGGCAAAAGTAGTATGATTTAAATTAATTTATAAACTTATTTTTCTTGTACTTCAGACATTCAAGAAGGGTAAAGGTTTGTGTTTTAAGCAAAACTAAGATCATTTTTTGCTTCACACTATAGCAATAATGTATACTATAATGGCATGTGTGAGAGGAAAGGTACAATAAATGATGAACTAATGTGAATGTTTATAATGTTTTTCAGGTTGTTTTTAAACCTCTTCTGAGTCATACAGGGATCCAGTCACAGGACACAATGCCACTCTGCTACCGAATGTACTTTGGAGAACATCTTTCATTTTCGGGGACACTAGACTGCCTCAGAGCAGATATTGTGGATTCAGACACAGCCAAAGAGAGAAAAGGCAAAAGAGCAAGAAGGTGTTTGGTTTTTTTGTTTGTTTTGTTTCTCTGAATGAGAAAATAGTTTCTGTTGAAAAATGTAATATGTAATTCTACATTTTCTTATTGATAAATGCATAGCTTTTTTATTATAGTGAAAGGCTTTTTTAAATGCATTTTTATGCTATATTAGTACATAGGTGATTTATGCACTTAGCATTTGTGTATTTTGTTTTTAGTAGTGGGATATTTATAATCTTAAGGAGTGTAATATATAGTTTTAGAATGTATTCCTTTCTGAGTTGACTTTTATAGCTAGTATTTTTGTATTAGGAACAGTATGAAAGTAATATTAAGACTAGCCATCAGAAACAAATATATGAGAATACCAAATACAGTGTGATGAAATTTAAAAATCATCTTTTACTGACATTTTGTATTTTCATGAGTAGTTCTTTGGTTTCATTACTGATTGCATAGCTAATAGTATGTCCACCAATAGACTTGACTGATCTTTAGGGAACTTGGGACTTTACTATGGGTAGGTCTTTTTTAAGTGAATAGCAATAGGGGAATATAATCATAGAACCATTCATAACAAGAACTTTTTACAACATGCTTGGTTTCATCCTATTTTTGCCTTTGCAAGGTGTTATAAATTAAAAGGAAAGTACATTTGCATCTAATATTTAGACAAGTAAAATGATTTTTCATTTGAGATAGTTCATTTAAAATTTGAAAAAAACTAACCTTACACATTTTTTTTGGTAAAACTCTGGAATAATGTATAGAAAACTGGCCTCCCTAAGTTTTGTTTCTGATCAAAATGTCTAAGGATTTTCTAATGTCAGAGGAATGCAGAAATTACATTGTCTTTTCTATTAAGTACTGGGAGATTTTTGCTTTTCACAGTAGTATGCTACCATAACAATGACCATACAAGCTGAAACTGAAGATCAGTAAGAAAAAGTTACTTTTCTTTTGAGACCTCAAAATGTTTGCCAAAACATGAAAATTGTTTTATTCTTTATTATAAATTCATAGAAAAATGAAAACAAAACTAATAGTATTTTGGAATAGAAAGTATTAAAAACATTGAGAATTAAATAGTTTTATTTCCTTATAAAAATTTATTAAAGTATCATTTGAACAATTGCCCTATCAGAATGAGTGTCTTTTCTGTGCATTGGCAAAGTGTCGTACTCCTTTGTAAGTAATGATTGGTTTTGACATTTTATCCGTTGCACTTTGAACATCATGCAGTATCTTCAATTCCATTTACTATAAAATTTTTGTCAGCTTTACTTGTGGGAAATCTTCATACTTGCTGTCAGAGGTACTTTCTTCTATATGTTAAGAAAGACTCATCTTTGTTCTTCTGACTGCATAGGTTAAAGTCTTCTGAACAATAGAAGTATTAGCATTTTTATGGTCAGTTGTTTCTTCTCTAACTCCATTTATGTTTAGTTGATTTAACTACCAGTGTTATAATTTTTATTCCTTTGTTTCATCTTTATAGTTTAATTTTTTCTTTTTTGTTTGTTTGTTTGCTTGAGACAGTTTCACTATGTAATTTACATTGGCCTTGAACTCACTATGTAACCCAGGCTGGTCTCCAGCTCACAATAATCATCCTGTCACACCTTCCCAAGGATTGGAACTACAGGCGTGTACCACTACTCCTGACTTTAATTTCCTCTTTTGATTATTCATTTGTGTAAAATGCCATGACGCCTTCTTATTGGGAGCTAAGGGGGCAACATAACTGCACAGCCACATGCTATCTGCACATAAACTGAATAACAATTAACAAAAGACTTTCAGCTATTGAAAGAAATAATTTTCAATAATCATCATGTACATCTGTTGTTTTTGTAGTGATTGTAGAGTTTGTGGAGAGCTTGTAGAGAGCTTATACCTTATTCACAATAAATATTAGTTAAAATTTTAAATCATATTCTTTGGGGATTATTAGGAAAACCACAGTAACAAATTTATTCTAATTGGAACTGTCATATCTAGACAGCAAAACATTAATTATCCATTTATGCTCTATATTTAGGATTGAATGATACAAGCTAAACTTAAATTTTACTCATAGTAACTGGCTTTCATATAAATGTAAGCAAATCTATACTTAAATGTATCTATTTGTATACGTGCATATTTATAATTAAGGTATATATAATTAGATTATATCAGCAATGTATGATCTTCTTATAATAGATTATATGTAGACATAGATTTTGTATATATATATTTATAATTATATGTGTAGAGTTAGACTATAGTTAGTCTAAGTATTGGCCTAACAATTGCCATGTAATACTGCCACAGACTCAATCTTTAGCCAGTGATGCTTCCCTTTTTGTTACAGAAAAATTCTTTAAATGATTTAATATAACTGCCTTTGGTCTCACCAAGTTAACATTCCTTTTAATTTTTCTACTGTCACATTAGGTCTAAGTGTACTCCATTCTTACTTGGAACTCATTAGCTTTTATTTTTTATATCTTATAATCTCACCTTAAAATTTTTTGTTGCATCTCAGTGTGGGGAAAACAAAAAGAAGAGAAAAAGCATCATCTACTAGGTCTCGTGCTTAAAATTTATTTAAATAGCTTATACTATATTAAGTCTTGCAGATTAGTTTGCTTATAAATTTACAAAGATGTGCAGTTCTAGAAAAAAAGGAAGTAAAACCTGTTCTTTTCTTTTTAACATTTTAGGCAAGGCCATGTGAATCTTCCTCCGCTTGAGTTCAAACCAGCATTAATGTTGGAAACCTTTAGCATCAGTGCTGTGGTAATGGAAAAGTCTGTGTGCACTCCGCAGAACTCTGCCAATGCTCTTTCTTTTCATGATCTCAACAAGCGCTATTACAATACCTTCCACTGCAACTTTACTATTTCCTGTCAGTCAATTAGCCAGCATGTAGATATGGCATTGGTTCGTCTTATTCATCAGTTCAGTACAATGATAGATGATATCAAAGCCACTCAGACTGATATTAAACTTAGTAGATACACAGCTGGATCTGCTTCCCCAACACCTACCTTCAAAACCAGAAAACATCGAGATTTTCGTTCATCTGACTTCAGCCGCAGTTCTAGAGGAAGTCTTAATGGTGGCAACAGAGTAAATAATGTCAAGAATAAACGGGCCAACAATGAGAATAACAAAAAGGAGTCTCGAAACAAAAATTCATTAGGAAGATCTGAAAGAAGAACTTCAAAAGTATCTAGGAAAGGTTCAAAAGATGTGGTGGATCACATGACTATTCATATGGATGACTCTGATTCAATTACAGTGTCTGAACAAAGTGAGCCTTCAGCTGAGTGCTGGCAGAATATGTATAAATTACTTAACTTCTATTCACTTATCTCTGATCCAACAGGAATATTGGAAAAATCTTCAGAAACTTTTGGACCGCAAGGTAAGAAATATTTTTATGATTTAAAATTTTCTCTTTAGAATAGCAATAATACTACAAGAACTGAAAATTGCTCACCATATTTTCATAATGCTACAAATGCATAATTGAAATGTAAAGAAATTGATAATCTCCAGAGAGAAAAAATACTAGTGATGTTTACGTATCCTGCTCTCCTCCTTGCCTTTCTCCCTGACTCTTACATGGGATACTCTTCTGTGTTTTGTTTTGTTTTTTATTAGCATGTTTTTGCAGTCATGAAATTTTATATTTGTCCTGGGGAGTGTGTGTGTGTGTGTGTGTGTACCTTGATTTTTTTATTTCCCTTTCCCTCCATTTCTAGATCCCCTTTCCCCATTTTTATTATTATTATTGATTATATAATATTTTTAAGTTCATCTTTATGACATACAATGTTTATATTCATTGTATTTATACATTGTACATTCGTGGTACATGTATATGACACATTTTAAATCTTTTTACATTCTTTTTCTCTCTCCCGCTTTATTAAACCTTGGTCTCTTGGACCTTCTGCCCATTTACAAAAGATCTATCTCCCTGTGTCCTTTCATCAGTCTTATTTTGCTCTTTATTTATACCTTACAGTACTCAAATGAGAGAAACCGTTTGATATTAAAACTGTATGTTGAATTTATTTCACTTAACATTGTTTGCCAGTTGTGCCTGTTGTCCTACAAGTGTCTCAGATTTATCCTTCTTTATGTCAAATAGTATTTAAAGGAATTTAGAAAGACTTGATGATTTTAGATATCTGGCTCTATTAACTTCCAGTTGGAACTTGGGACTATGTTGAAAAAATTTTAAATCATTTTCTTGAGAGAAAAGGCTTGTTGAGAAAGTAAAGTGTTAGATGTTTGGAATGTCCTTCCACTTTACAGTTTCCTGTTTAAAACTGTAATTCCATTACTTATAAAGGAGTTCGGAGCCCCACAGAGCCAACATGTAAAGTTGTGTTTGAGAATGAACAAGACAACAACAGTTTGACTAAGACACAGAGGAAACGGAGCTTGGTAACTTCTGAACCTCAACATGTTACACTAATAGTTTTTGGGATTGGCATGGTGAACCGCACACACCTGGAGGCAGACATTGGTGGCCTAACAATGGAATCAGAACTGAAGAGGATCCATGGCAGTTTTACCCTTAAGGAAAAAATGAAAGGTATGGTCGTCTTCTAATGTTGGAGTGCCACATTTCTGAAGAAAATAAATGTTATGTATCCAGAATTTCTACTTGGCAGTACTTTTGTTTACAGTGTGAGACTTCCCAAATTCTGAGGCTAAATACCAAGGACTTTAAATATAATTGAAGATCAGTAAATTGAGGCAAATTTGAAATAAAAATATTTGGGTACATAAGCATCAAGCTAATGTTTGAAATGATTAATGGCACTTAATCACTATCCTTTAATGTCAGCTTGTAAAAATTCCTTTAGTGACTGAAATTTAGCTCAGTGGAATAAGCGCCTACCTGGCAAGCACAAGGTCATAAGTTTGATCCCTAGTTCCAAAAAAAAAAAAGAAACAAAGTAAAGAAAATTTGTGAAATATTTGCTTTTCTTTGTTACCACTATAGAAATTTTATATTCCATTGTTCATTTCAGTATGTCTATAAAAATAAATCCCATTAGTTGATATATAACTTCCCAGGTTAATGAAAATGCACCATTTGTCATAAGAATGATTATACAAGGTATGCCATTTCATCAGATCAAGGAGAATTTGAAGATGCACCTTCAGTTTGAAGATGCACCATTATTTTATATATCACAAAAAAGGAAAATAATGTTGCCATGTATGGTCAGAAACCATTGATTATAAATGCAACCAGGTTTCAGAGGTTCTAAAATAAGTCTTCTCAGAATCAGTGACTATAGAATTATGAACATAAACATTAGGAATTACCATGCAGCAATCAATCACTTTACTATATCCGTATCTCCTTTCTTTGGTTTTGAAAACAACCTGACAGGTACAATACTACATAACAAAAGGAAATTATGAATCACGATGTGTTTTTGTTGTTAAAGTTTTAGTTGCCAAATACTGAATATAAGAGCTAAGTAAAGAGTTATTTCGAAACTATTTTTCAGTATATACCTTTTACCTGTTTAGTTTTCTGCCTTGAACATTTTTCACTGAAAAACTAGTTTTATTTTAAAAATTATTTGCCATTAAGAAATTCTCTGAAGAAATTATTTAAATTATAAATTGGTTCTGTGTGTTTCATGTGTGTGTATGTTTTGGTTAATTTTGTTTTGGAGTACTGAATACTGAACCCACAGCCTTCACACAGAGCTGCATCCCCAGCCTTTTTTTGTTTTATTTTCCTCATTCATTTTGGGACAGGTTCTTTTTTTGTTTTGCTAAATTGACCAATCTGGATTCCTTCTGCCTGATCATAGATGGGCACTACAACATCTGGCTCATAAGTGGTTAGGAAAAGTACAGAGATGGTGTTACAGGTCAGTGGTAGGCACTTGCCTAGCACAGGTGAGGCTCTAGGTTCAATCCTTAACACCACATGAAAAAAACAAAAGAAAAAGAAAAAAACAAAGAAAAGAAAAACATTAAACATAACATCAACTCTCCTTCGAAATATAGGCAAAGGGCATAATACACAAAAATTCAGATGATCAACATAAAAAATGTGTTCAACTTCACTAATGTAAATTTTAATTACTAGTTAATTTTAAATTACTAGTTTTTTCATCTGTTGCTTCAGCCAGAAAGTTAGAATAAGAGTACCCAATTTCAATGAATGTAAGGTGATTTAACTTTTCTAAAGGTTATTTTAATAGTATTTATCAGTAATCTTTAACTACATTTATCTGTGACCTCACAATTTCAGATCTATAACCAAAGTATAAGGAAAATCAGAATTATATGGAAATTTGTCCACACAAAAAATCAGCCAAATATATAACAACAAGAATTGGTATTTTTATAGGTATTTGACAACTTATAATTTGCTCATTAAAATTATATTTAAAATTTATTAATATGAAAAAGTGCTAAATGAAATAAGTAGGTAGAATGTTATTTGTGATTTCATTTGGTCTTATAAATAATAAAAACATTCACATCCACCATTAAAGTCACAGAAATTATATGGGCCAAGAGTACTAGTTTATGTGGTTTCTTTTTCTTACAGTTTTTTTAGTTTTCCTGGTTGTCTTCCCTGAATATTACTTATGACTAAAGATACTATTGGGCTGTTGAATTTCAGTAGGTTGTGTATTTCATTAGTGACATATTTAAAAGTGTTTGTTCCAGTTTTGGAGTGAAAAAAGAAAAAAAGGGAGTGTAATATGTGTTTATATATGACTACAAAGAAATAAAGAAGGAAATAGTCCTAAAGGTAGTTCCATAATAGTTACAAGAAAAGATAAATGAATAAAAATGATATGCTGTTTTAATATTAAGTGCAATTATTTTATTTCCAGAATTCAAATAACTTTTTTCTCCTATTTAAGATGTTTTACATCAAAAGATGACGGAAACATGTGCCACTGCTCATATTGGTGGAGTTAATATTGTACTACTTGAAGGGATTACACCAAATATACAGTAAGTGTGTCAATTTTTGTTATTTTCTTATACTTGTCATAGATTTATAAAAAAAGTTCTTTGAATGAACAGCATGCTGAATTTTGAAGTTTATACACAGTGATTCTAGATGCTAAAATTCTGATTATCATTAAGATATTCCCTAATAAAATAATTTTAGAACAGTGA
The DNA here is from genome assembly GCA_004027455.1 of Hydrochoerus hydrochaeris. Classification (NCBI taxonomy): domain Eukaryota; kingdom Metazoa; phylum Chordata; class Mammalia; order Rodentia; family Hydrochaeridae; genus Hydrochoerus; species Hydrochoerus hydrochaeris. Next base: position 108,926 of record PVLA01006316.1, read on the forward strand.
TTGTTTTCCTAAAATTGGTTTTGCTCCCAGACCCCCACCCAAATAACAACCAACCAAAACCTGACTCCCAGTATATTGTTAAGATTGCCTAATAGAAAACATGATCTCAGAGTATAAAATGGCATATAAGATGTGACTGTTAGTGTAATTTGTAGTTAATTTAAAAATTATAGACAAAGAATATATTTTTATGTCTCAGTTTCATATTAAATAGTGTCTTAGTTTTGTTAGTAATCATTATTCATACTCATAATGGATTCTAAAACTTTCTCTTGTTATTTTTGCATTTAACGAACCTAGTAATAAGACCTGTGAAATCCTTGTAATATTACATAAAGTTTTTGTAAAGTGTGACAAATTTTTGACTCTTTCCTTCTTATAACTTCCGTTCTTGCATCTTTTCAAAATTGAGCTGTTAGTGGGTACCTTAATATGCATTATTCAGAATACTAATCTGTTATTGGTACATTTAGCCATTTGACTTTGTTGGTATCTTTAGTATTCTTGGTATACCTTCATTCTTTCAGTTGGGCAGTTTTATGTTGTAATTACCAGATATGTTGATAATTTGGATCAGATTTTAAGAATTTGTTTTTCCTTAATACTATAACTAATATTATACTACTATATTACTGTTCAGTAATATATTCATTATGCTAAATATCAACTAAATTGAAGATTTGTTTCCATGCTATAAAAATTAATAGTCACAGATTGACTAAGAAAAATGATTGGTTTCAACGTTAGTCATATTTTTAAAATCTGAAAAATGTGATTACTGTTTTGGGAAACATTTCCTGAAATAGATTTTTAAAAGTGGAGTATAACTTTCTTCTCTGAGTTTTGGTTAAAATCAGTAACTTTTGAGAATAAGTCATTCTCAAGACTTTCTCTAGGTTATCTCAGGAGTCATTTGGACTTGTAAGCTAGTATCAAAGAAAGTGTATTTTATAATATCTACCTGGGGTCCAGATCACATTCTCTATGCAGTCTTTTCAAGAAAAGCCAGGAAATTTCAGTGATTATAAGAGATGAGATCTTTTTCAACTGATTCAGTATGAAATAAAGGGCATTATTATATAATGATTATAATATTTTAAAGAGCCTCCTGAGGTCAGGAACCATACCTCAATTATATTATTTAATCCTCACTGCAATGAACTGGGATGGTTTTATCTCTACTTTACAAAATAAATTGAGATTCAGAGAGATCAAAATATTTGCTAAAACATTTAAAATCATATAGTCAAAAGAGATGCCCAAACCTGTATTGCTTCTACCTTGTCATGATGCTTCTGCAGAAAATCATCACTGACTGCAAATTCCATGATTTATTTATTTATTGACTCCAAATGTAAAAGACAATGGTTGTTTTCACACATCCAGAAAGTAAACCAAATTTATTTAGATGCTGCATGTGCTATATTTGTAGTATTCTCTTAAATCTCTTACCTCTATCATCTATTATTTTTTAAGGATGTCAAATAATATCTCAGTTTGAGAACTATAATATTCTAAAACTGTTTTTAAAGTATATTTGATATTTCTTTTTTCTGCCATGAATAAAGATCTATTAAATGTTTTATTTGAAAAATAAAGTAAGCTGAGATTGAGAAATCAAAATATTTGACTAAAATATATAAATCGTACAAAGAGATACCTAAACCTGTACTCCTTCTACCTGTAGTGTTAAGACATTTTAGATTTATTCATTGCCATTTCATTTCCAATTACAATAAAAAGGAAATGGGATGGAAAAAAAGTTTAAGAGGTATACTGAAGGAAAATTTTAAGAGTATGAGAAATTAGAAAACTTTCCTAGTGATTGGTTGTGATATAACTAACTTATGTCTGTCTATTTATTTGCTTTCCTTTTGTTTTCCTGCTTTCTCTTGAATCTTCATCTGTAGGCTGGAGGATTTTCCTACATCTCCTACAAGTACAGCCAAACAAGAGTTTCTGTATGTCATATACTCTTATTTGTGGCTTTGTGATTAATCTAGTTTTACATAGTTTTAAAGATAAATATATACATTATCTTCATAGCTGTGAAGAGTGTTCTTTTATACCTTTAATATAGACACTTTTACATATAAAGCTTATGATACTTGAAATCAGATACAGTCTACCTTTTTGGTGATTCATACTTGCATAGCTGTAACACTGTGATGTGTTGCTTCTGCTTTTTAGATGTGTAACTTAAAATTTTTGATTATCACAAAAGTTTGTTAATATTTGATATGATAATAAAGCTGAAAAATTTCACTTTGCTAGCGTTTTTACAAGTTACCAAAAAGTATTAAAATTAATAAGAAAGCATCTGTACATTTTCAGCTTTATATTTTTTGTTTTTAAGATGGAAAGAGTTTACCCTTTGACAAATTTTATCTATGACATTTACTTTTATTCACTGTATTTCTGTATAAACAACAAAATCAAAACATACTTTGTAGATAATTTTTTTATTGGCTCTGATTCACATCACTTCAATAATTATTTGTTTGCCTACATATTATGTGCTAGAAACTGGGTTAGGCTTTAGGGATACATCAGTAAGAAAACGAGAGCTGGTCCTTGTGGTAGTTTGACTTGTAGGCCACTCATTTCCTTCTACAGTTTTCTGCTGAGAAAGGTAAATTTTCTAAGATATAGTGACCAAATAGGAAAGAACTCCAGGGGTTTAGTAGTTACTAAATAGCCTATGATCACTACAACTCACATCTGCATTTCAGAGATTTTTTTAGGCAAAATTAGAATTGAAATAGGCAACATAGGTCAAGTTGTATAAATTAAACTACTCCCGCTTCCTGCCTCTAAATTTTGGGTACCTACCTGCTCAGACAGGGTGGGAGTGAAGCCAAGGGTGGCAATAATGATCGGTATAAAACCATCATATTATCCTCCTCCAAGGGATGCCATTCCAAGTGGTGGACATCATTTAGGTAGAATCCAGTGTGAATGGGGCCTTCTGGTGTCAGGCAAAACAGAGCTCCTGAAGTCCTTCACATCAGGATTCCCATTAGGAGAGCAAGCAGCCCCATCAGTTTCATTTGACTTTTAGCATCTACTTGAGAATCCAGTGTTACATATATGTACTTTTGTAGTCAAAAGTAAGTCTTCGTTATATTTCTACAGGTTATAAAGCTAAACAGTGAGTAAATATAAAAGTAAAGAAGAGATGTAGCACACATTTTCTGTTTTTCATTTTCAGTTTGTATTTTTCACTGAATGGTAAAAAACTGATAAAATTCCAGTTCAAAATGATTAAGGGTACTATTAATTAAGAATTAATAAGCTTTACTGGTACAGTGACACTTCTTTAAAGTCCAGCAGCATGATGGTCCTATAACAGTCAAACTGAACTGAAAGCTAGAGGATACACTTGTCCGAATTGTACCTGAAAAACACATAAGGAGACCTGGACTAAGGATTAAATAGAATTAAATAGTTCATAGGCTGAAATATGAGTTATCTGTTCACAGTGTTATTACAACTTTTGAAGAGTTTTCACCTAGTGTATATAGTATATATGTAACACTATAGAAAGAAGTGGTCAAAATGTCTCTAAACTGATGACAATAAAAGCTTGTGGCCTACTAGGAATGTCTGATATGTAGATGTAAAGTTCATAGCAAAAATCCAAGGAGATTAGTTTAAAAAATTCATTGACCATTATATTCTACTTCACAAGGGTCCTCTGGATCCATTGTGAACCTCAGTAGCCAGTACAGTGCCTAATTGGGCAAAGACCATTTCCTGTTTTACTTCCTGAGTCCATACTGTAGGGAAAGCAAGCCAGTTGGCCTTTAATTTTTTTTTAATATACCAGATTATTAGATTATTCTCTTCAGTCTTGTATTAGAAATTAGGAAGTATAACAAATGGTTTTAATACTATCTCTGTTAGTATTTGTACAGATTCCTAAAATAAGTTGGAGAAGAAAAAGAAGTTTGAATGAGAAAAAAAATCAAAGTGGAATTTTGTGTGTATATGTATGTTTGTAATAATATGTCATTGTTTGTGCTTTTAGTTACATGTGAGCATAAATTTTTCTATAAATTATTCCTATTAGAGAAATAGTGTATCATTCAATGCAGTAGAAAATATATGCATTACATTACTAAAGAAAACATTTCAGTATATGTTTTAACACATCTTTTGAGCTCATTGAATGATTTGAGAGTTTCTCTTGCTCTAAATATGTTTTCAAATTTTTTCTTTATTTGACTGTATCTTCATGGTCTTCCTTTTTATCGATAGAACTGTAGTGAAATGTAGTATTGCCAAGTCCCAAGCACTCTACAGTGCCCAGAGAGGATTGAAGACAAACAATGCTGCTGTATTTAAAGTAGGCGCTATCAGCATCAACATTCCTCAGCATCCTGCCACATTACATAGCATGATGGTTCGAAGTTCTCACCAGCTATCTAAACAAATCTCAGACCTCATTAGACAGCCTTCTACAGCGTGAGTTATTTTGTTTGCATTCTTCAATTCCTTATAATACTTTAAGGTATTCTTTCCTCCAAAGTTTGGAGGAAAATAAAGGATCATTTGTAAATGTTGTACATTGTAGACAATGGAGAAGCAGAGAGAGTCAGATATGATGATAGGAGAATCTTCCTAAATATCCTTAATGTGTTGTGTTTAAAATACAGTTGTCAGTATTCCATATTGCATATATAAACCTTAAGTGATTCTAGAGACTTGTGGGCATCATAAGACATACTAATAAAAAGAAAATTGCTGAGTTCTAGGGCTACCAATTCTTCTTTCTGTTGATTTCATTGAAGTTTATGATGATGTGAGTTTTATTAGTTGTCTTGATAATTTATGCCCCATGCATGCATGTTTCTTTTATGAAATTATTCTGTATGATTCAGTTCTGGATTTAGTGCCATGTAAATATTTTAAAGTGCAATAAATCAGACCTTTGCACATTAATTTTTATTTCCTTATGTCCAGAACCATTGTTTATGGCATTTGCATTACTGAGACTTACTCCTTGTCTCTATAAGCTATAACTAATAAAAATACACCCAAAATATAAAATATTTGTCCTTTTCCGTATCCTGTAAAGCAGGATGTCTACTGGTGGTATCTTAAAACAGAGATTTTTTTCCTCCAGTAGTTTTAAATAGATCTTTCATTTTCATGTAATAATTATAGCTGATTTTGACTAGTAAAATTTTAAATATAGTTTTCCTGTGAATGGAATATAGACTCCAACATGTTTTCATAAATTTTAGCATCTCAATTACTTAATTACTCTTAATTTTAATTGTTCTTAATCTTTTCTAGTTATAACATATTATCAGTGGGATGTGTAGGTGTTAAAAGTGATATTCTGATACCAGATTGATTGGGTTCAAATCCTAGTATCACCACTTTCCAGCTGTGCTTTTTTATTTGCAAAGTAGAGGATTTTGTGAGTTGAAACATATGAAACACTAAGATTAATACCTCACACTCAAATAATTATTAATATTCGTATTATTACTAAATGGTAGCAACAGTATTGGCAGTAATATTAATAGTATTACAGTCTACAGTACAGTGCATAATGGTTAAATCATAGAATTTGGAATCAGAAAATCCTTGAGTTTGAGTTTTATGCTAATGTCATGAATCACCTTGGGTGACTATAACATTCCAGGGTTCTACATTGTTATTTCTTGCCTGCTTTTCTATGTCATCATTTTTCAATGATTATTTTTCACTGAGAAATACAATTATCTCACATGTTAAAATGGTAGCTGTTAATTTTTGGTTTTTAAAAATTTTATCATTTTGGTTTATAGGCCACAGCCTATGAAAGAAGATATTGCAACACCACTACCTTCTGAGAAAACCCCAACAAGTGTTAATCAAACTCCTGTTGAAACAAATGAATTTCCTCAGCTACCAGAAGGCTTAGAGAAGAAGCCTATTGTTCTTAAATTCAGTGCCATGTTGGATGGTATAGCCATTGGAGCAGCACTTTTGCCATCTCTGAAAGCAGAATACAAGATGGGAAGAATGAGAAGTCATGGAATGACAGGTAATATTATGGTTTTCATTCAACCTCTTAAAAATTCATGATTTTCTGAGAAGTTAGTAATATTTTGATGACAGATAAATTTTGTTTTATAAATATTATGTAAAAATCTAAAAAATCATACACAAAATTTACAATTGATAATATTCTTAAAACAGCTGAAATGTATCACTGTACCTCCTTAATTAGTCAGGGTGGATCCTGCTTTGAACTCTTCAAAATTATTGAACTATGTTTAAAATTATTGAAGCCATGTTCCAATTTTAAATACAAGTTGAGTAACCGAAGCTAATGCTCCTTTAGATTTTTATAGTGTGAATAACTTGGTTTACTGTCTCTTCTCACATTATGAAGACTTTTTAAAGTATTTTTTCCAGAATAGCTTGAGTTTGCTACTCATACTTAAGTTTAATATATCTAAAAGTATTATTTTTAAATTTTGTGTGGAATAATATTCATATCCAGTTCACTCAACATTGTTTATTAACTGATCATTTCTTTCAGTGGTGTATAATCTAAGAATTAGTCATATGTGTAGTGTTTTCATTTATTGGTGTCTTTTCTGAGTTTGCTGTTCTGCTTCATTGGCCAGTTTGCACCATATCACATGACTGCCTGACTTCCTCTTTAAGTAGTATTTCTAGTTTTTGGTTCTTTGCTCTTCTATATACATTTTAGAACTGGTTTGTCAAAGTCCCTGAAAAAGCCTTTTTGGATTATTGTAGGAATTTAAAAGCTCTGTACATTCATTTGGGAAGAATTAATTACTATACAAAATTTAACCTTCCTATTCCTAAGTAAATCTACTTCTCTGTCTCTTTAGGTCTTCCTGAATGTTTTTCTATAAAGTTTGAAATTTTTGTACTTAAAAGCTTTTGTACATCTTGTTCAGGAATATTTATTTAGATACCTGGAAACCTTGTGTTCTTATAGTTATTACAAATGTTAATTTATACAAGTGGCATTTTTCTAAATTGTATGTATAAATGTGTATGACACTTGTGTGTTAATCTTATGCTCAGTGGCCAAATTAAACAGTTACATTATTACTAATAAGTCATAGATATTTTGTATCTTTCTCCATAGAAAGTCATATTTGCAAATAATACATTTCAGTTTCTTCTTTTCCACCTTTTTTTTTTTTCCTTTTATTTCCTTTGCTTGTCTTTATTTTTTAAGGGCATCTGTATTGTGCCAGTGAGTCTGTTGTTTGCTGTAGATTTTTGTTAGGTTTCCTTTTCAGGTTAATAAATGTATTTTCCTGGGCTGGGGATATATCTCAGGGGCATAAGAACCTGCCTGGCAAGCACAAGGTCCTGAGTTTGACTCCCAAAAAAGAAAAAATAAGAAATGTGTTTCCCTAATGTGCTGAGAGTTTCTATGAGGAATACAAAATTGGTGAATATAATCAGATACTTTTTGTGTATATCAAAATGAAAATATTTTCCCATTTGTCCTGTTAACATGATAAAGTACATCAATTTTAGAACATTCATACATATATATATATATATATATATATATATATATATATATGTATGAATGCATTCATCAATGCATTTGTTTGCAAACAATTTGGTTTTCAAATGGAAGTGTTTGGCAAAATTCCGTTTTTGTTTGCAAACTCTATATTGGGTGAGAAATATGACTGCAGCCATCTTTCCCACACAAATACAAATGTGGACAGCCTTCCAAAATCATAGAATAAATTAAGCAATTAGGTACTATTTATATGTATTCCTATCCCTGGCATTTTGAGTTTTGTTTATTAATAGTTGCTTTACCTATAAATTTAGACTTCTTATACTAGCAAAATAGAAGCACTATTAGGTGAGTTTCCAGATTTTGCAGAGCTAGAAGTCTTAGGCTTCTTAGAAGTCGGTGCTAACAATAAGTTAGACTTATTTTGGTTATTTATTCATGGCATCACTGAAATACAAATGTCATTAGAAACAAAAGCCAGATAAGCAGTTTAGAACCAGAAAGATAAAAATATTTTTTAAAAAATTTAAAAGCAGAATAAACATATTGTCAAATATCCAGACATGAAAGAGCCTGCAATTCTAGAAATTAAGAAAAAGAATAAAACAGATGAAGAATGACACACTAGTGATAAGGGATGGACAGTAATTGAGACCCAGGGTTACTTCCATCTTGGTGTTTTTATTTGATGTGCTAACAGTAGAAGTAGAAGTAAACAGTTCCCATGACTTACAGCTTGCAAGTGGTAGTCAGTGAGTGTGCCAGTTGCAGTAGTGAATAAGAGAAGATCAGGGCAACCAGGATTTTTCTAGCCATTTCATAGACACTGCAGTTGTAAGTGAACATTTTTCTGTTTATGATTACCTCATTCCAAATATAAAGATTATTGTATTGTGAATAAAATGAATATGATTTTTAGCAGACAACCCTTGATTAGTATTTTGATAAAAGAGAATTGTTTCTTAAGTGAGAGAACTAATAATGTATAATGTAAAGTGGATTAATATTTGGAGACAATTGAGAAATATCAAATTTTACTTGTTTGAGAAAGAGCACATGCGTATGTATTACATATATACTGGGAAGCAACACATCCTGATTTTTAATAAGGCTTCCCCTACTCTTTCATGTCCACATAGACAATTAGAGAAGATTGAGCCAAATAATGGTATAGGTTGTATGTTTATATTTGTTTGAATAACTGTGTGACAGATCATCAATTTTAGGGTTTAAGGAAAAATTCTTTTTTTATTTAAAGAGAACTATTACAGAATTTCAAGAAAAGATAAACAGTAAGAAATCACTAGTTGATAAATTACATATTGTTCTTTTAGAAATAGTTTTTTCAAGTTACAAAATTAAAGCACACAAAGTGGACACTCAGGCAGTGAGAGTGCAAACAGATCTGTTCAACAATCCAACAAGAACCTAGAAATATGGTTATTAATTCCACACACCTAAACATAAATGCAGCTATATCTTTTATAGCGCTTCCTATTAAGGGAAAATTCTTAACACACTTATTTGGTGTGTAGTCCCATTAATAATTGTTAAAGTTAAGGATACAAGCATATGTACAACTTCATACTTTATGAATGTTTTCTGTGAGTTCAATGTAATTTATTTGAGAGTTTTCACTACTTCTTTCCACACTATTTGGGATCAGGAGACAAGTTGTTAACTACTAATCTTCTCTGAATAAAGCAATGTATGAACTTGGAATTCTTTTTTTAAGTAGATCTAAGTTTTCTTGTTACATCTCTTTTCTCTAAAAGGGCAATTTCTAAACATGTCTAGGTATTTCTCTAATACCTAATACAGTACAGGGTACTTAGGCTTAATCATACTTGATCATTGACTCTTTATAGTAAATATACATATATTTAAAGATGAGGAGTAATTTATAGTAAGACTTAAATATCCTGTAATATATTTCAAGGTAAACTGTGGAATGTCAACAGATTTTTCTTAGACACTATTTTTATAAAAGTGAGAAAGGAATATATGAATAAAACCTGGACAAACAGTAACTCTCATATTTCTTACAGGTGCACAAACAAGGTTTACATTTGAACTGCCAAATCACAGGTTGCGTTTTACATCAAAAGTTTCTGCTACAGATATGTCAACCATTCCTCCTTCTGCCAGTCTTAATCTTCCTCCTGTTACTATGTCTGGGAAATATATAATGGAAGAACATGATAGTTACTCAGATCAGGTTTGGAGCATAGATGAACTACCTTCCAAACAAGGATACTACTTACAGGGAAATTACCTACGTTGTGTGGCAGAAGTAAGTTTATTTTTAAATGTTACCATTCCTTGTAATTTATGAGTGTACCAAAATATGTAAGGATCCAGACTTTGAGACTTAAGCATTGACTTGTTCTGCAGAAGACTTCTCTACTGAATTAAGGACATACTTATTTCTGTCTCTGTCTCTCTCTTTCTCTCTTCCCCTGTGATTTTGTTGAGATATGCTTTTAAAAAAAATACTAGTCACTCTTGAAGCTACCCTTTCCTTACAGTGGACATAACATTCAATTTAACAATTTTGTGGCTTCTTTGATTATTTAAGAACATGTAGCAGTTAACCTTGAAGAGCTGTATATGCTTTATTTCTGTGCCTTAAGTCAACTTTTTGAAGCAGATACATTTGCTCCCATTTTGTAAATGAAGGAACAAAGCTTTGATGTTGTTACATGATTAAGTATGCATAATTATTAATGATAATACAAATTTCATTTAGAAAGAGAAAATAGGTTTATTAATTTCTTAACTAAGTTGAAAGTTCATATACTTGATCACATCATTTTTCTGTTTTGTATCTGTACAAATGTCAAAAGTTTAAAAAGTACTCAGACATCTGTTTCATTTGGTTTCATGACCTCCAAGAAAGGTATTTGAATTATCTGATAGAAATATGAGTTTCAGAGGACACAATTAAGTCTGATGGACCTTCTTTAGGCTGTACTTACCTGAGAACTTATGAGCTGGAACTTTATCTGATAATGTCTTCATTTATTTAATGGAAATTTGAAGCTGAGAAACAGAGAGAGGGAGAGCGTGTGAGAGAGAAAGAGAGTAAGAGCGCCCTTTTCCTTAAATATCACAACTGTCAAGTGAGAGGTAGGAAAGGAATCCCACAGTGGGAGGTAGGAATCACACAGTGGTGATCTTCCTCCAGGTTGTCTCTCACCTTACTTTGTCAACTTGTGAGAAGCAATCAAACCTTAATCAGAAGTAATTTATTTGTTTTATAATTTTTTTTTCTACAGAATCCAAAGCATCTGTAAGAAAGAAATTCTTCGATAGAAATACTGTACAGTTATAGGGGACATATTTACTTTAAAACTGATTGGGATTATTTAGATCCTTTTTTTCTTAGCACCTGAAAATTGACATTTCTGTATATAAAAAATGAATGTACAAATGATACACAATGGCTGGGGATTTAGCTCAGTGGCATAAGTGCCTGCCTGACAAGCGCAAAGTCGTGAGTTTGATGCCTGGTACTAGAAAAAAAGAAAAAAAAATGTACACAGTTTTAGCAAGTTTAAGATATACCAAAAATATTTTAAATGCAATTTATTTGCATTTTATATTCTAAAAACCAAGTGCCCCAAATTCTAGTTTAGCAGCACTATTCTTGTTGCTTCAATTGAAAAAAAAATATACAATACCCGAGCACAATGGCATGCACCTGTAATCCCAGCTACTTGGGAAGCAGAGGGAGCAGGTTTGCAAGTTTGAAACCATAGTGAAACATAGTGAGACCCTGTCTCAAAATATTAAATGAATGAATGAATAAATGAAAAAAATTGAAAAAGAAGGTTTAAAAAGAAAACTACCTCCTGAATGAAAATAAAATATATCTAATGCATTGTATTACAGAATTTCTTAACATTAGATATTAGAAATAAAGTTTGTAATGCAGAACTCAATATCAAATAAAATAAAAATACAATTAATTTCAAACATCTCAAAGAGTCAAAACCTGCATCCCTTTTAGAATTGCCTGTTTTACTACGATCTTAAATAAACACACTAGATAATCATCACTGCCCCATTTATACTTTATAGAATAAAAGTACTCAGAGCAAGTAAACTCTCTATGACTTCTCACTTAAGACTGCCAAATCCATTTTGTTCTTTTAATTTTTGATGAAAATATGAATCCTGTAAAAATAGAAATAATGAAGCATTTCCTTTAATCATAAGATGTTTAAATATATCTTTCTTGTAACATTGAACTTCATGTACAGCCTGTTTTCTGTTTAATCTGTTTACTAGCTAATTCTTTCCAGAAATGTAATGCCTTGTGCTCATCATGGGGAACATACTGTATTAAAACTTGATTAGATATCCCTTGTTTGCTAATTCACTCAGATAGAATCCTAAAACCAAGAATTGTACTTGTTTGTTTCATAGCATATCCTTAGCAACTGAGGTAGTACATGGAGTAAATAGCCAATATAGTTGAGTAAATTTGCTTTAACTTACTGTGATGCTTGTCTATGATTCTAAGTTCATAAAAGTAATCACTGAAAATAAATTTTCTCCACTCAAGATTTTAATTTGAAATTGGCAGTTCATTAGTTAAAATATGGTTTTTATTTTCAAGATTCCTCATACTTTATCAACAGCTATTAAAAATGGATAGCTTTTGTTTTGTTTTCTTGAGGCAAGGTCTCAAGAGGCTGGCCTTGAACTCACAGCAATCCTCGCCTCAGCCTCCCCACATACTGGAATTATAGATGTGAGCCCCCAGATTCAGTTAAAAATGCACGGTGTTTTTAGAAAGGTCCACAGCAGTGTTAGAATTACAATCATAGTGTTATTATATAGAGAAAGATAGAGGTTTATTTTCCTTAGCATTTTGAATTTTTAAGGAAAAATGTAAAATGAATATAGTCAGTAGTGTTCATATAATGCTCTGATTTTTTTTGGCAGGTTGGTTCATTTGAACATAATCTCACAACTGATCTTCTAAACCACTTGGTATTTGTACAGAAAGTGTTCATGAAGGAAGTTAATGAAGTGATACAAAAAGTTTCTGGTAAGATTACTTGTTTCCTTATAGCGTTGGTACAAGATTTTATTCTCATTGGCTACATGATGTTCCATGATATGAAATATAACTTGGTCGATATAAAAATAGCAAAATAGGATTACATATATCAGTTGATCATAGAAGTGGGTTAAGGGTTTTTCATATTTATTTTTATTATTACTTACAAAGGAAACATATCAGTTAGTTATAATTTAATTGAGCAAACAAAGATACCAGATTTCAACATAAGAATCATATAGTTCTTATTTAGCGCTACATAATATTGTGTTTCTTATACAACATAATTACTCTTAAATCTTCTTGAATGTGCTCTCACCTATAGAAGTATGGGAGGTACTAAGAACTCTTTTGGCTTATTTTCACACATTCTGTTAAACAACCTTTGCTAGCAATATACTAAATAATACTCAAAATGAAGTAATCATTTCCTATAATACTTTTCTCTCTACAACATAAAGTTTTTTTCGATATTTCTGAGTAGAAATTGTATCTCTGTATAAATTATCTTTATAAAGTATGCTTCTGTATAAAAGAAAGATTATAAATCTATTTAGTAATTATTTATTCTGAACACCATGCCAGATAATGAAAGTCACAGAGATGTGAATATAATAATTATCAAGCCTAACACTTTCATAGAAAAGATTAAAAATTTGAACATATAATAATATAGACCTTTATAAAAGTATGAATGAATAAATTAAATGTTACAAAGAAGAGAGAATACTTCATGAGTAGGATTACCATTGATAGTTTTATGGTCTGGGAATGATTGGAACTGAGGCTTGAATATATTCTATTTTTTGATGGTTGAGTATATTTCAAAACAAAAGTACAACTTGAGGAAAGAAAATAGCAAGAAACCTTATCAAGAATGAGATATAACTTGTGAGAATGTGAAGAAAATTATGAAGACTTGCCATAGGTGTTTTGAGGAGTGTTTTGGAGAAATGAGAAAAGGTGAAGAATTAGATCTACAAGGAATATAATATCTAACTGCATTCAAGAAAACACTAAAAGTGCACTAAGGTTCTACTTGCTAGAACCTAAAGATACATGGTTTCTGCCTTTAGTTCAGTCTAGTTGGAGAGATAGATGACTATTACAGATAAATTTAAAATGTAACAGAAATGTATACTTTTGGCAAATATCACCTGGGAAAGAGGGGCTAAATTCTGGGAAGAATGCATCAGGGAGGGTTTGAATAAGCTAATATAATAAAAGAGTGAGTAGAACACTCGGCACATAGTAAGCATTCAGATATTCAGTCTCTTTATATGTTAGGGTTGACACAGATGCTTGTTCATTTGAGAAGGTAGGAAATGAGTAAGAATAAAACATGAGTGAAGGGTCAAAGTTCTGAAGAAAAAGAAGTAAAGGGAGCAGTGATGTAGGAGGGCTATGGGTTAGAATTCAAATGATGAAAAGCAGAGGAAGTGGTGATTTAATGGTTTAGAAATAGCACTAAAAAGAAAAATAAACATTATTTACTGGAACAAGTGACTGTGAGAATTCCAAATGATGTGACAAGGGGGAGAAATAACCATTTTGGAACAAAGCTAAGGAATCTGACAACCAAAATGGCACCAAAAACTGTTCTTGGTAACAGATGGATAGGTGCGGTAGGAGTGGGAGGGGTAGTTGATAGCCGGCTGTGGGTAAGGTAATTAATTATCCATGCAGTTTGGATGAGAGAGATGATTGTGGACTTGAAATAAGAGGTGGAGAGAAGTATATGGTTATTAATAGAAGAGAAAAAAATAATCTGTGTGCTATAAATTTTAGAGTACAACAATTCAAATAGGGAACCTTGAAACACAAGTAGATACTGAGCATGCACAGATGCATACAGTCTATACAGACACACATTGCCTATCTATTTTTCCAAAATATAAATATGAATATATTAAATGATATTTTTTGATATTAATGATTCACAAATCTTGATTACTTTGGTTCTTCTCTCTTCATATATTCTTTCTCTGTCCTTTGTATTTATTCATCCTTATGTACATATGTCTTTTTCGTTTTTGAGGTTAAGCTTTATATCCCTATAGACCCTTTCTTTGTATTGCCTTGGATGCATCTTCTCTTACTCACTGAAACTTTTTATACCTCTGTTCCTGGTTTTCTTTCTTTCTTTTTTTTTTTTTCCTGTATTGGTACAAAACTTAAAAATGTATTTTTCAATAGCACTGAATAGATTTTGACCCCACTATACAATTTCAAGAACCCATTAAAGACTTAATTTTTTTTCAAAACAAAACCTGTTTTTTTCAAAACAAAACAAAACCTTTTGGTGTTTAGTTGTTTTTATACATTTGTGGTTCATACTAGAAAAATATACAGACTCCTTGGGTGATGCTAAACCCAGCATATGTATAAAATTAATCATATTAGGATGGAATATTTGAAAGATAAACATTCAGAAATGTTTTCAAATTGCGGAAAGAGAAATTATAGTATAAAATATTAGAATATTTTTTCTCGAGTGTGACATCACTTAGGAAAAAAATACTTTGGTAATAGGAACTTTATCATCAGTGACATCTGCCACCAGTATTTTTTAATTTGCAAAAAAAATGCTGTTACAGTACCTATTCACACATGCTACCTTATTTTTTATATCTTCGCCTTTCTTTTTCTTTCAGTTTTTTTGTTTGCATGATATTTAACATGACCAAAAAGTTCACATTTGTTAGTTACAGAAATTAATCAAGTTTATATTTGTGCTTTGAATATATTTTCTGTAATGTCTGATCACATATTTGGTTTAATTATGTGTGTAATTTTTGAGGGTTTATAAAACATTTTTGATAAATGTCTATGCAGAATTACCCTGTTTTATATGCACCTCCCTTAGTGGAATGAAGCTTGGCTAAAAATCGCAACTGAAGATTAAACTGTGAATGGAAAGGAAATATCTGTTCCAATGGGGATTTTTTAAATGAACAAAAGTTATTTTTTTCTTTTAAAAAAGTTGTTCTAAATCCTCAGTTATTTAACCTCTTTTAGGTGGGGAGCAACCTATTCCTCTCTGGAATGAACATGATGGAACGGCAGATGGGGATAAACCTAAAATTCTCCTTTATTCCTTGAACTTGCAGTTTAAGGTAACATGTAAATGATAATGATAGTTTTAGATATGTGTTGCTAATTAATCAATCTATGCCTGTCAGAAAATTTTTATATATGTAAATTACCAAAGAGAAAATACAAAAGTAAAGTATAACCATGTAACTTGTGAAAAAGCTTTAACAATTGTTTGAATATTCTTTTGGGCTTTTTTCTATTAGTTTTTCTAGGTTTCATTGTCTTGTCATACTGTTTGTCAAACCCGGGGCCTCATGCATACTAGGCAAGCTGCTCTTATCACTGAGCTACATCCCCAGCTTCTCCATTAGTACTTTTATATGTGGATATATATCATTCTCTTCTAATAAGCATTTGATTTTTCCAGTTACTGCTTTAATACTATGTACTGCAAACATGTACTAATAAAAATTTTAAAATTTTACTCTGCAAGAAATATTTTGTATACTAGTCCAATTAACAATATTTTAGGGGGAGCTTAAGATGGTGGAACAGAAAGGAGCAGAATAAACAGCCTGTCTGAGAGGCATAGTCCAGACACTGGAATCTAGCATCGTGGAGAAAACAAGAAGGTAGAAAGTGGGTTTTCTGGACCCAGAAAGAATCTAAAGTGACAATTGAAGCCCACAGAAAAAGTGAAAAAAAATTAACTGAAGAAGAAACGTGGTAGCTGGTGCCCCCTTCACCAGGAGCTGAACCCACTATGTGAGAGGAACTGTTGGAACCTGGGGATGCATGGTCACGATGATGGTGGCAGCTAGTGTCCTCAGAGGCCTCTGTAAAGAGACACAATGGTAGAGAGGAGTGTTGGATGCAGAGGACTGCACTGGCTGACAGTGACTGCAGAGGACTTTATCCTCCCATGGGAGAGGGGGATTGCCTGGGAGCCATTTTGGAGCTGAGTCAGATAAGCCCAGAACCAGAACAGTTGCCAGCTTCCCCCAGCAGCTTCTAACTGGGTTCAGACCTATAGAAATTTCTTGGACTGAGCACCACCCAGCAGCCATTGCAGAAGATCCCACCAGTGACCAGCCCAGGTCTGCAGGTGGCAGCCAGCCCTGCCCTTACATGCATTCCAGTGACCAACTTGGGGGCTCCCTGCCAGTGACCAGCTCAGTCCAGAGGCTGCCTCCATGCACACTAGGGCAGCCATTGTGGAAGATCCCTGCCAGTAACCAGCTAGGAGGCTGTGGCCAGCCCGGCACCCAAGCATATTCTACCAGCCACCAGGTAGCCAGTGCAGGCTAGGAAAAGCAGCAGACAGCCCTGCATCAGCATACCCAATGGCCACCATCAGATACCTGTAGCCTGCACTGGCTAGAAAACCCAAAGAGTCTCACTTCAGAGAAATTGTAGAAAATGTGGGAAGTGCCTGGGACTCCAATGCCCACTTGTTCAGAGGAACCTAGGAATATATCCAGACAAAGAAGGAAAAGACAATCTCTGGCCTTCAACCCAAGCAAAATAAGTTCAGGAGATGTAAACACAGAAGAGATCAGGAGGCGCACACCTGAAATTTTTGAAGTGATGGCAACTGAAGTAAAGAAACAACTTCATGAGGCTATGAAAGAAATAGAACTGAAATACTATCTTAGGAAAAAGAACACAAATACTACCTCAGGAAAAAGAAGAAATGAAAAACATAAAATAATTGCTAAGCACCTCTAAAGAAGACAAGATAAAAAATAGAGGTGCATAGGTAAATGAGGGAAACCTTGAATGAACAATATAAAAAGATTTAGAATACATGAAACAGATTCAAAGAGACATTGAGGAAATTAAGAACTCCTAGAAAGCTGGCAAATTGCTTGAAAGAAACGGAAGACAGACTTTCAAACCTGGAAGACAGGTTTGCAGCTTGCCAGTCCCAAAAGGAAAGATCTCTTAAAAATAACAAGGAACCAGGAAGTAACAATTCAACGATTGCAAGACAACCCAAAGAAACATAACTTAAC
>PVLA01006317.1:0-68853 GCA_004027455.1 Hydrochoerus hydrochaeris
GAGGCGGGGAGGGCCGAGGCGGGGTGGGGGACCGCGGTGCCAGCCCCGGGGGAGGCCGCCAAAGAGCGCTGGGCAAGTGGTCAGCAGTCGGCACCGCTCTCCCGCCACCGCTGCCGCCTCTCACCGCCCGGCACCGCCGTGGCACATGGCATTATAGAGACTTGGTGCCCAGCCCCCTGCCCCCCCGCGGAGAGGGGGAGGGGGAGGGGAAGCCACCCGCTTGGGGAGGACGGGAGGGGGTGATGATGGCACCGACCAGACACCGAGAAACCGGACCTGCGGCGGCGGCGTCTCCCAGGCAGCTCTGAGCCACAGCGGTGGCTGCGACAGAGGTGGGGGGAGCGGAGAAAGAGGGAGGGGGAGGCCCTTAAAGAGACAGCAGCTGCGGCGCCTCCGGGGCCTGCTAGGGACAAGGGACCCGGGAGAGAGATGGCTCTTTTCCTGTGCCAGCTGGGAGGGGACCCTAACCCACAATCCTTCCCTTGCCCAGCAGCGCTTTGCACACGGCTGGCAGTCCCTCCCGGTCACTGCTCTCAGCACCCCAGTGTGTGTTCCTCAGTGGTTTGGGGAATCTCAGCTTGGGGCTCCACCCCAGAGAAGAGGGTTTCCTGGGGAGAATGGGCGGAGTAGTGCCTCTTTTCCCAACAAGCGCTGAAGGAATGGACAGAAGGGAAGAGACAGACCCAGTACTCCGCAGACTCAGAGAGCCCCGCATCCCAGGACAGGGCAGCCTCGGGGAGCCCTGGCCCCTGCAGGGCGGCCCCAGGGTCCTGTGAGGGCCGTAACAATGCCAGGCTTCTGGCAGTACTGATGGAGGATCCCCAGGGTTATAGCCTGGGTATTAGGGTGGTGATAAAGAGCTGGAAGAGGGCGAGGACACTTGAGGACCTTGATGAAAACCTTCCTGGAACCCCAGGAGCCCCCCTCTCTGCTAATCCCCTAGTCACTCATTTTGCTTCTCTGTATTATGCCCTGGCTCCCCTTCTCCGTCTACTTTCTGAGTGGGAAAGGACTTCGGGATTGGCTGGGTCAGCCCCTCATTCAGCCACAGGGAGAGAGCCCCAGTGACCTGGCCAGGGTCATGCTGTGGTCAGTGCCCCAGCCCAGGGTGGCACTGCCCTGCTTTGTGCTGCAAATTGAACCCAGGGCTTCCATGCCAGGCAAACAGGACCACTGATCTATCTTCCCAGCCCTTCCTTCCCTCCTTCCTTCCTTCCTTCTTCCTATTTCCTTTCTATCTCTCTTTTCTTTCACAGGATCTCTGTAAGTGCCCAGGCTCAGCCTCCTGGGGTTACAGGCCTGTACTGCCCTACCCGGATTTGCTTCTCCTTTACCCCAGCTTCGAGGGAACCCTTTCTGTCCTGAACCCAGCTATCCTATGGGCTTATTCTTCATGACATGGGACTTGCTAGTCAAACTGCTCTCAGTCTTCAGGTTTGCCCTGAGATACACCTCAACAACCAACTCTACACTGGCCTTTCAGAATCCCCTGACCCTCTCCTCCCCGGAGGCAAGGGGCTGAAATTTGCGATTTTGTGCTGCCCTCTAGTGGTGTATTAAGGAAAAGACCCAAAAAACCTCACAAGACAGGAATTAAGAGGCCACTGTAGACCTGGTTTCCTAAACGTAGGTTTTCACTCAAGGAGAGGGGGCTCAACTTCCTGAGTTTTACCATTTTATGGGCACAGTGAGAGATGATTTATATTGATAATCCTCCCTCTGTGAGTGTGTGTGTGTGTGTGTGTGTGTGTGTGTGGGTGTGTGGGTGTTGCTCGGGATTGAACCCAAGACCTCACATATAGCTAGGCCTGCAATCTACTACTGAACTACCCCTATCCCCTGTTATTCTTATTTAATCTTCCCAAGTGATAACATCCTTGTTTTATTAAATAAAAAGCTTTGGTTCAGAAGTCTAAAAACAAAACAAACAAAAAACCAAAAAGTTCAAAAAATTGAGCCAGACATGGTGACACACATCTGTAACCTCAGTTACTTGGGAGGCTGAGGCAAGAGGATCCCAACTTTAGGGCCAGAGCTGGGGACACAGCTTATTGCAAAGGCCCTGGCTTCAATTCTTAGGGAACTGTAAAAATGAAAAAAATAAATAGAAAAAGGTAACTTGCCAAGATAACATGATTATGATAGTCCATAAGGCTGGATTTCAAACTTCAAAGCCAACAATAAGCAAAATGCAACCACTACTGAGCTGAGAGGAGGAAGAGGAGGGTCGATGGGACAGATCTGGTCAAGGAACCCTGGTTTTGCCTTGGATGATGGAGATGAGAATGGATAGATAAAGACAGGGGTTTTCATTGTTTTGTGTGCTAGGAATTCACATAGACACCCTAGTAAATTCTGCTTTCTGCATACTCCCTCTTCTACCCGTAGTTCAGCAGAGCTAATGTTTACAGTCAGCTTTGTCAAGTAGGTCATAAACTCACAGTCTGAGGGCCTGGCCAGCTCACACACAGATTTCCTTGACCAATATGGCCTCTCTCTCTCTTCTCTTATAACTGTGAATTGAAAGCAGGGCCTTGCACATGCTAGGCAAATGCTCTACCTCTACATCCCCAGCTAGTTTGTTTTGTTTTGTTTTGTTTTGCTTTGTTTTTTGGTACCAGAGATTGAACTCATGACCTAATGCTCACCAGGCAGGCTCTTACACCACTAAGCTAAATCCCCAGCCCTAGTTTGGTTTTCTAAAATATGGAAGGAACATTTCACAAAACCACATGCCATCTTTCTTCAGGGGCCTTGTGAACCTTCTCTGTATCATTTCAGTTTTAGTATATTTGCTGCCAAAATGGGCACTGTTTATGGCTTTTTGAGACAGGTTCTTTCTATATAATCCAGGCTGCCCTTGAACTCATTATGCAGCCCAGCCTAACCTTGAACTTGAGATCCCACTGCCTCAGGTTCCTAAATACAAGGATTATAGGTGTTAACCACCACACCTGGTTGGTGTAGGATTTTATTAAATTCTGAGTTATTAATGTTCAAAAATTGGTAAGTTTCACATGAAAGTTCAACTTCTTTTTAGAAAGAATTGAAAGTAGAGCTGGGGATATAGCTCAGTGGCACAGTGCCTGCCTAGCATGCACATGGCCCTGGGTTTGATGCCTATGACTACAAAAAAAAAAAAAAAAGAAAGAAAGAAAGAAAAAGAATCAGAACAGACAACACAGGGCTTGCATTCTCTGGAAGGTCTTGGAGCTGGGCAGCTTCTGCCCCATTAAATGCCCATGACTCCTGTATCTAATGACCCTACCCAAAGGGCCTGCACTCCTTGTGTTGTTTGCAGAAATGTGAAGCCCTTTCATTACAGCCATAATTCCCATGACCCTCATAACATCTCCATGAAGAAAGGAAAGCAAGTGCTGTCATTAAGTCTACTTCCAAATGAGGGATCTGAAGTTCAGAGGTGAAATCAAACTCCATGTACTGGAGATAAAACCCAGGGATTCTCTGCCACTGAGCTACATCCCAGTTCTTATTTATTTATTTATTTATTTATTTTTTGGAGACAGGGTCTCATTAAAACTGCCTAGCCTGGCCTCAAACTTTTGATCCTCCTGCCTCAGCCCCTTTAGTAGCTGTGAATATAGGTGTGCACTTCCATTCCCTGCTAGGTATTCTTGTCTCAACTCCAGCTCCATCCACCCAACGCCTTCGCTCAGGTTCTATCACTAACTCTTCCAGGAGCTAGGAGTAATAGTTAATGATAACACCATCACGGCCAGGGATATAGATCAGCGGTGCAGTGCCTGCCTGGCAAGTGCAAAGTCCTGAGTTCAGTTCCTGATATATATATATATATATATATATATATATATATATATATATATATATATATCTTTCAGATAAACACTAGTTCCATCAGCCCTCACCCTGTCTTCTTACTTGGATGCCACCAAAACTGCCTCCTGCCTCTCCATCTGCAGACTGGCGTGGTTCTGCAGGCCCCAACGGAAGACAGCAAAGCACACTGGGAAGAAGATGCAACCTAGTACAAATAGCAGGGCCATGCCTGCCTGGAGTAGAGAGGGTAAAAAAATAGCCATGAAAGCACCTCACCTCAGCATTCTCCAGGACCCCTTTCCCCTTCACCCCCAAAACCCAAGGCCTTATGAGGTCCACTTGTCTACACCCACTGCAAGCATCAGGCATTCCTCTAATCTCTTTTGCACTCTTATTGCACTTGTATTGCTATTTATTTTGAAACAGTATCTCACTATGTAGTGAAGGCTGGTCTTAAACTCACTATGCAGCTCAGACTGGCCTTGAAATCACAATGTTTCTCCTGCCTTAGCCTACCAAGTGGTCGGATTATACTGTACACTACCACATCTGGCTACCTTATTGCACTTTTAATATCCTTCCTCTAGGGCAGTTGTACATCCTGGGTTTTATTTTGTTTGTTCTGTTTTAAACCAAATTCTGACTTCCACTCACTCTTCCTGTACTTCTAAAGTTGGCCTGCACCTCCCACTCCAGCTTACACCTGACCAGCCCCCCTCACCCAGCCTTGCCTCCTCTGCACACGTGGGCTCCCCAGGCGCCCCACCTCCCAGGTGTGCAGGCCTCTGAGCCTCACCTCTCAGGGATAGGCTGGGAGGTCAGTGCCCACAGCTCAGAAAAGGAAAGGAGGTGTTCAACTTGTCAACAATATTGAAGCTTTAAAATAGTATGTTCTTTTTCCCCCAAAAGGCAAAATTATTATACCATAAAATGAAAAAAAAAAAAAGGAAAAGAAAACCTTGAAAACACATATATTTACATTTATCATATCACTGCCTGGAAAAGCCTCCCAGAAACTCCAGGTAAGAGAGGGTAGGGAAGGCCCAGACAAGATGGAGGGAGCCAGGCCCTGCCATCCTGTACCCCTTTAGTGGCTTTGAAAGGAACCCCAGAAATACAAGGAAGTTGTCAAACTGCAAGGGCATGAGGCTGCTCCGGCTGCTGAGGCAGTTGGAGAGGCAGGCCTACCACTCACCTATTGGTTGACTGGTTGGACTATGCCATCCTCTCATTGGCCAACTTCTTGACACAAGTACCCTGTCATTTGTTACCGCTGGAGAAGAGGTGGGGCGTTTTAACAACTATCAGAGAATTGGCCAGTTAGAATTTGTTGGCTACTTATAGTTACATTTCAAGAGTGGAGCTGAAAGAAGGAAAAAAAGGTTACTAAGGAAAATACGAATAGCCTAAGTAATAATTGCTTTACAAGGCAGTATAAAGCCCAGCATAGTGGCATAACCTTGTGATCCCAGCACTGCGAGACCACCCTGGGCTACATAGTGAGTTCAAGGCCAGACTGAATGATAGGAGGCCCTGTCTCAAAAAGACAACAAACAAACAACAACAACAACCAGGACAGGGATTTAGCTCAGCGGCACAAGTATCTGCCTGCAAAGGGAGAGGTCATGAGTTCGATCTCTGGTACCAAAGAGAGAGAGAGAGAGAGAGAGAGAGAGAGAGAGAGAGAAAATAAAAACAAAAAAACAGACGTGGTGGTGCACACTTGTAATTCCAGCACTCAGAAGGCTGAGGTAGGACAACTGCTCAGAGTTCAAAGACAGTCTGGGCTACTGGGCTACAAAGTGAATTCAAGTTCATCCTTAACTGCCTTAATGGTCTCAAAATGACAAAAATTAAAAAAGCAAACAAGATATTTGAAACTGGCAATTTGCAGGTGGGAACATATGGACCTCAAAATCTGATTCCTTGCATAATCAAAGATACATACAGCTGGGCCTGGTGTTCCACACCTGTAGTTCCCCAACCTACTCCACCCCCCTAAAAAAAGGAAAGAAAGGGCTAAGGATGAAGCCTAGCATATTTGAGTCCCAAGTTTCAGTCCCAGTACCAAAGCAAAAGAAACAAGAACAATAATGATAATAGCAAATGAAATAAAAATAAAAACCAAGGTGGCACAGTGGTGCATACCTGTAATCCCAGGATTTTGGGAGGCAGGAGAATTGCAAGTTTGAGCCCAATCTGGGAAAATTCATAACTTAATGAGACCTTGCCTAAAAAGATAAAAATTTAAAAAGCCATCAAGTTAAGCCAGGCATGGTGGAAAGACCCATACTACTAATTTCAATTACCCAGGTGCCTGAGACAGGAGGATCATCAGTGTGAAACCATCCCGGGCAGCCTGGGGAACTCAGTGAATCTTGTCTGACCAAGGATTTGCAACCAGGCAGGCTGTCTTAAGAGTGTGCCCTGCATGGGTTCGCTGTGAAGCTTATAACCTATTTCCCACAGCCCTCAGCAGCCAGTGCCATCACAAGCACCCACAGACAGGAGGTACAGAGTAGACATTTTATTATTGAATGGGCCCTACAACCCTATAAACAATATTCTCATTTTACTACTGAAAAAGCTGAGACTTCATGATAAATAACTTGCCTTAGATTGATTGGGCACTCAATCACAGCACCAGCTCTCAGCCTCAGCTCCCAAGATGGGAAGAGAGGTGGAGGCAGAGAGGAAGGAAGGACAGGGGCAGCGGTCCTCTGGGGCTGCTGAGGCTCCTTCTCCTCTGGATATGGGGTTTTCCTGGAATGAGGGGGAAAGGTGGGGAAAAGACTCCCAGACCAGGTGCTGGGAAAAGTCAGGCCTAATTTTCATTGGATTCTGAACTCTCATCTACATTTCTTTCTTTCATCATCAGTTCTTATTTCAAGCCAAAAATTCAATGATGCATGGGCTTGTCTGAGAAATAAAGGGTGAGAGGGGAAAGTAGTGCTTTCAGCCACTGGTTTTCCACAGTCTCTGCAGCGACGCACGCAGATACCTTGTATTCCAGCATCAGCGTGCCCTGCAACACATGCACGGCACTGAGAGCAAACTTTTGTTTTTGGCGCTGGGGATTGAACCCAGGGCCTGCAGCACACTAAGGATGTGCTATACCCCAGCCCAGTGATGTTAGCACAATGCTGGCAGCTGCCTGGATTGCATTTCATGCCCACTCCCCAAGCTGATGCCCGTTATTATTTCACAACACACTAGTAGGCAATGATCCAAGCAGGAAAACCTTCATGTGCAGCAGTGTTTGTCAGCTTTGCTTTTCTTGATTGCTCCTCTAAGGAATCTTTACAAATTTTTCCTAATTACTTTCCATCATCAAATTTTAATAACTTTTTTTGGGGGGGTACTGAGGATCGAATTCACAACCTCACATTTGCCAGGCATGCGCTTATGCCACTGAGCTAAATCCCCAGCCCAATAACTTTAATTTTAATGATTTTAAATAGCAGATATACTGTGTATCTCTTAATGTATATCTCTGTTTCATACATTCAGAAGAGAAAGATGTGTTTCATCACCCAAGAACGTTTTTGTGTGTGTATGGACATGGTCTGCAGGTCTCCTGCCTCAGTTTCCCAAATGATAAAATTATAGGAGTATGCCACCACACTTGGCCCAAGATCCAATTTTTGCCTCTTTGGGAGCAATATTACCCCATTAAGAACACAAAAGATCATCCCAGCACTTGGGAGGCTGAGGCAGGAGGATTGCCCTAAGTTCAAAGCCAGCCTGGACTATATAGTGGGACCCTGTCAAAACGAAACAAAACACACACAAGAGACCACAGTTACACTGATATTTTGAACCACTCTTATCACCCTGACTCAACATACAATGAGATCATATTAGATACATTTTTCAGGTGAGTAAGTGAAGGTTGAGAGATTGAATTAATTATTGAAATGGCCAATAATTAGATGGTGCATCTAGAAACTTACCAAGATCCTAGTTCAGCCTCATGAAACTGATCCAAAGAGTGTTCCCCAAACTGCAGGAAATGGTTTTGGTTTGATTTTTGCCCTATTTGACCTAATAACAGCAAATATTTACATGACATTTATTAGCTGCAGGCACCAATCTAAGTCTTTTACATAAATTAACTACTGTTCTCTATTACTTTCCCTGTACAGATGAGGGAATTCAGGCATAGAGAGGTTGTATGACTTTCCCAAGGTCACAGAAGTTGTAATTAGTGGCACAGCTGAGCTTTGAACCCAGAAGCCTGAATTGCAGAGTCCCTGTTTTGTTGTGTTGTATTTTGAGGTGCTGGGATTACAGGTATGCAACACCATGCCCAGCTCAAAACCTCTGTTTTAAACCTTGTACTCTAAAAGGAAACTTTGTAACTATATAGAAAAATAGAAGGGCACTGTCACTTATAAACCCATAACTAGAATAGATATAAAATGAACAGATATGTTAAAACATTCTAGCTAGATAGTATCCCCTGCTGCATATTCAGAGCTGGAGGTCTGATCTCCATTAAAAGCAAAGATAAGATAAGCACAGATAGAAAGGTGTTAAAAGGCTTCTGGCAGCAGAAAGGGCTTTCTTCAGCAGCCATCAGAAGTGCTGAAAGAACTGGAAAGAGACTAGCAGGTGCGCCTGCCTGCGCATGCGCCCATGACTCTCCTGAATGGATGTGCTAACCAAGTAACCTAAAGACCATGAATGCCACACTCTGCACCCTTGCCTCACTGGTCAAGAAGAGTCCTGCCATGCTTGTGCAGTAGGGAGCCACCACCAACCAGCCTGATCTGGCCTGGCAGTGCTGCCAGAAAATTTTGGGCCACTGCAGGTGAGGGGCAGTGTGTGGAGGCGCAACCTCTCCTCAGTCTGGCCCTCTCGGTGAGTTGCTTCTCCCCTCCCGGTCCCCACAGACCTGCCCTGCACTTAGTTTACCGAGTTCTGTCGCTTCAGGCTGCTGCGTTTGATGGCTGTTGGCGCTCAACCTCTGTACCTGGTGCACTGGTCCTCAGCTCTGCAGGCTCACTAGTGATATCATCGCAGGCTTGAATAAGTAAACAATAAGCAGCCAGAAGTGGCCTGTTCCCCATATGATACTGTGAGAAAGGTTCAATTGCCCCTACCCGTGCTCCGGAGAGAATCCTGCCAGGGTGCCAGGGCATTTATTATTTAGCGGTCTTGTTTGTACTTGTCTTGGGTTAGGTACTTATAAAGCAATTACAGTCCCATCCTTTATCTGTCCACCTGAAGAAGCTAAAGGGTCCAACAGACGAGATGGAGACAGGCAACAAATCATCCAAGCCCTTTTTTCTCCCAGAGCCTCGCTGTGTGATCACGGCCAATTTCAGAAACTCTCTGAGTCTCTGCCATATATACACAAAGTCTTGTTGCCTGGGCTTGAATCCTGATTCTGTCATTCTCGAGTCAGAAATCCTTGTGTAAGAGATTGAACTCCTCTGTGCCTTTAGCTTCTTATCTATAAATGGGGACAATAGCAGAACCCCTAAAGGGCCATAGGATAATTAAATGCAACATGTAAAACAGTTCCTATAGCAACCATTCATTTTGTTATTTTTGCAGTGCTGGGGAAGGAATCCAGGGCCTTGTGTGTGCTTGTCAACCATTGAGCCCCAGCCCTAGCCTGTTACACCTTTATTGGAGTTCTTGTTCTATACCACATACTTCACCAGCACTTTCTCTAACCATCACAACGATTCTGCTTCCCCAGATGAGAAAGACTTAGGCTTGGTAGGATCATTTGGCTTGCCCAAAGTCATACAGGCACCTAGCAGCAGATTTGGAACTCAAATCAGATCTTTCCTAGTTCTAATAAGTGTGTGTGTGTGTGTGTGCACGTGTGTTTTAACTGCATCTAATGATTTCCCACCTACAAAATGGAAAGGAGTCTCTGCCATCAGCTCTACTGTGAGGATTAAATAAGAGCAGTTCTGTGAAAGGGCCTTTATTGATGCCAGCTCAGCTCAGCACAGCTTCTTTATTCCCTCAGGGTAATTACCAAAACGCTGGCCTTCCATTATCATAATAAGGAGTCTGGTGAATCTTTTCTTAATCTCCAGGAAGCAGTAATGTCTGATGGCCAGAGGAGCAGGCTGAAAATATTAGATCAAATCAGAGCTGCCAGGTGCCCTTCTTTCATCTCTGGGGCTTCTCGTTCTCTCCCACCTCTCACTCACTCCACAGTTCTCAGGACCGTGGAATCTTTTTTTCCTTTTCCAAGGAGGGGGCAGTGCAAAACTACCTGTGATGATATCTGCCATCTCCAGCTTTGAACTTTGGGGAGAGGGACACTTAAGTTATTTGGCTATTGTAAAGTCAGCTTCTGGCTCCTGTAAAGGCAGTTGGCAAATGGCATCATTTGGATAGAAGCAGAGCCTCGGCCCAGTGGGGCACAGACGTCAGCCTGTATTGTCTTGCCTGACAACAGGCTGGCCTGGGGTGCTGTCTACTCTCTTGCATAATGTAGGAGCCAATGGTAGGAACAGAACACCATCAGCAATGAGCCTGACCACTGCAGACCTCGGACCTGTCCAGAGCCCTTGCCAAGGCTGACGTCTGTCTGTTGGCAGGGGCTGAAGAGAGGATGGGAATGTGTGTCACCCGAGGCATTTCCTGGGGGCTATGCTAGCTACTGGACTCATCCTGGTCCTCGAGTCTCTATTAGGCAAGAAGACAGGCCCCAGAAGGCAATCTAACCTTGGCTTACAATCAACAACAGTGGTACTGGGGACAGCTAGACTTCTGTTTTCTCAGCTCACAATATCTACTGAGAGGGCTAGAGATGGCAAAGAGAGTGACTGGGCCCATCTCAGAGTGACTGAGGTGGCAAGGGGATTGAGGACTCAGGACCTGGAAATTCCTGTGGCAGCCCTGTGTCAGTGGGAAGACTTGGGAAGGCAGCTGTGGAATAAAATACTAGGTGAGGAACAGAAGTAGGTATACAGGGGCACTGCATTCAGGGGGAATAGCAGATGCAATAGTGTCATAGGAAACTTTATTTATTTATTTATTGTACCAGGGATCGAACTCACACCCTTGTGCTTGCCAGGCAGGCACTTACACCACTGAGCTAAATCCTCAGCCCATCATAGGGAATTAGAAACTTCTGTAGGAGGTGTGCTTGTGTAAATGTGCATGTTGTATGCAGAACCAAAAAAATTAGGAGTAAAAGAAGGCCTCAAAAGCTAAGAGAATGCAGGGCATGGTGGCACACACCTGTAATCCTAGCTGCCAGCTACTCAAGAGGCTGAGGCAGAAAGATTGCCAGGAGCTCAGGACCAAGCCTGGGTTACATGATGAGTTCAAGAGCAGGCTGGATTATATAGCAAGAACCTGTCTCAAACAACAACATAAAACAAAACAAAAAAGGGCTAGGGATGTTCAGTGGCAGAGCATTTGCTGTTATGGGTGATACATTGTGTCAACTTGAGAAGTTTAGAAATTTAACTAAGAGATTCAGCAGGGAGCCAGGATCATTACTTTGTAAATATTTTCAGCCTGTGCAAGAAGAGGGCAAAGAGAGTTTGTGAGTGCTATATCCACCCTGGAGGTGGGGGTGGGGGGGATGGCCTGTGTACAATATAAGGGAGGAAAAGAGGTTTGCTTTTTCTCACCTTTTGCTCTGGCTGCTTTTGTTGGCTGCTGTCCCAGTGCCATGCCACGCTGCCTTGGAGCCAACCAATTATAGACTGAAACCTCCACAAACAGTGAGGTTTCCTTCCTTCATTTTGGGTGTCAGGTATTTTGTCCCAGCAATGAGAAAAAAGTAACTGAGACACTTGCCTTACATGCTGGAGGCCCTAGGTTCAATCCTGGGGTGGGGAGGGGGGTAAGGAAATAGGGGCACCTGGATATGACAGCACCAAGTCTTTATTTACAAAGAGAGCCAGATTCGAGTCATAGAATCAGTGAATATTGTTTACCTGGGTTCCCAAGGCTAGGCCAAGAACTAGAGCTTGGTCTACACAGAGAAATCAGACCAGACCCCAGCACTTGCTGTAACTGGGGAGCAAGACACAGCA
The DNA here is from genome assembly GCA_004027455.1 of Hydrochoerus hydrochaeris. Taxonomy (NCBI): domain Eukaryota; kingdom Metazoa; phylum Chordata; class Mammalia; order Rodentia; family Hydrochaeridae; genus Hydrochoerus; species Hydrochoerus hydrochaeris. Next base: position 11,820 of record PVLA01006317.1, read on the forward strand.
GTAGAGAAGTCGGATACTTTCTGATCATGCACAGCGTCTATCTGGGATTATGGGAACCCACAGCCACCTTGCCTGAAGTTGTCAGTAAAGCCCACTGAAGCATTTCTGAGCTCAGGTTTCAGGGATAACGAAGAGATGTTAAGGAGAAGAGAGGGGATATGTTTTTTTGTTTGTTTGTTTTTGTTTTGTTTTGCTTTGCTTTTTGAGACAGGGTCTCGCTATGCAGTTCAGGCTGGCCTTAAGCTTACTTTGTAGCCTAGGCTGGTCTCGAACTCGAAATGATCCTCCTGCTTCAGCCTCCCGAGTGCTGGGATTACAGGTGTGAGCCACCACGCCCGGCGGGACATGTGTTCTAAGCAATGAGAACAGCATGTGCAAAGGTGAAGAACTGTGCGCCCCTGCGCCCTAGCTCAGAAACCTTCAAACAGATCCAAATGGAACCTTGAAAGAACTGATTGAGCATAGAATCTGATTTGTCTATATATGTATTATCTGGTTCTTTCGTGCAGGAGAATGTCAGCAACAGGAGGGCAGGAAGGATGACTCTTCCTGAGAGCTCCAGAGCCTATAGCAGTGCTTGGCACCTAGGGGGAAGAATTGTGAATGAAAACATGGGAGATGGGTGGGACTCAGGGTGGCCGGTGTTGACAGTCTGCTAAAATATTCCGCTTTATCCTGAGTCAATGGGAAGCCTTTTAAGAGCTTAAAGCAGAAAAGGAACATAATCTGATGTTGGCGTTAGGAAGTCACTTTGACAAGGCTGGAAAAAAAAAAAAGGAGTAAAATTAGAGAAGGGCGGTCCAGTTGGAAAATAGTGATAATTCCATACAATTAACAAGTAGCTTTCATTTTGTCGATGTCCGGTTGAGACCCCATGAGGAAATGAACTCGGTGAGTTTCAGTTACTCGGGCGAGGTCACGGCAAATTGGTACTCTATGCTGAGAATTCAGCCGTCCCTCTGCAGCACCCTAGCACCAGGTGACTTCTCTTAAATCCAGCATCTGTAGGAGATCCGACCTAGTGGGGGTGGCGATTAAGGATTCGCTACTCCTAGTCTTTCACGGTGGAAGAGCTGAGATGGCCGAGATTAAGAATTCCTGTGCACAAAAGATCCGGCGGGAGAAAAGAGGCGGGAAGGAGTTTGGGTCTCCGCGGCCGCCGTAGGCACAGCACTCTGGTCCCCATGGCAACAACGCGAAGCAGCGCCAAGATTCTGGGCGGTGTTGGCTCCTTGGCGGTTTGGACCTCGCGCAGCGCGGTATCTCCGAATTGCTGGCAGCCGCGAGGGTGCAGGTGACAGGACCGGCGGATGGAGGGCGCCCAGGTTCGGGGGCAGCGGCAGTGCGTGGTCAGGGCCGGGCTGGGGCTGTGAGGAAGGCGCCGCCCTTAAATCTCTCCTCCCGCTTTGGGAATCAGAAGCCATTTCTGGGCCTTAGTTTCTCTATACGAAAAATGGGAAGGGGCTGGGGATTTAGCTCAGCAGCATAAGCGCCTGCCTGGCAAGCGTGAGGTTGTGAGTTCAATCCCTGGTACAAAAAAAAAAAAAAAAAACTATACAAATGGGAGGAAACTGGGTACCCCAGCCTAGCGCCCCTTCTCAGCCTCTGAGCCGAAGACCTTCTCTCCCCTCCAGCTCCTGGACTGGCTGGCCCTGCCCTGCCCCATGGACGTGAGTCCACTTTGCCTGCTTTCGAGCCCCGACTGGGGAGTTGTTTTTTTTTTTTACCGAGCTTAGCTTCTCCCAGTTTACAAGAGCTGTGAGAAACAATGCCAGAGATGGACTTCGCGGGCGGGGGCAGGTTTCCACTATTCCTGATGTTAGGGAATTTACCAAGTAATCTAGTAGTCCAGGAATTCGACAGAGCAAATGGCACAGACAGCAGTCTGAGAGTAAGAGGACAGAGCATCTACGGAACTGGAGGCCTTCTTGTGGCAGGAAGGTAGAGAAGAGAGGAGTATAGGCAGGGCTAGACTGGGGGCTTTGTCACTGAAATGTTTTCCTGTCAGTCACTGGGGGCTGCTGGTGGATGGTAGAAGAGAGGGGTTCATTGGACAGCTGTTGTGGAAAGAGGCAAGGTTGCAGGTTTGAAGACCAATCAGTAATGTGGGCAAAGGACTGGTAGTGAGAGACTGTTTGGAGAAGCATTCTGTAAAAGAGCAATAAATCTCAGAACATTATAAATGACCAAAAAGTACTTGATGGCAATGAAATGGGGATGATGGGGGGAAGACAGGTTTGGGGAATAAGATTAAGATTCAGAGTGTCATCCTACTGACTCCCCACCTGGGGGTTCCCTCACCCCACCTGCCACCTGTGTCCTTGGTATTCCTGTGTTTTGCAGCCCTGCCCCTTGTCTCCCCTTCCTCCTGTACTCATCCAGGCCTCCTCTAACCTGTGGAATCCAACCCCGGCTCCCGTCAGCAGCCCTTCCCTGCTGCTCCCCATCCCTGCCATCGTCTTCATCACTGTGGGCATCTATTTGTTGCTGCTGGGCCTAGTGCTGCTTACTAGGCACTGCCTGCTGGTGAGGGGCCTGATGGGTGATAAACGGTGGGCTCTGGGGAAGGGAAACCAGATGAATTGACCTCTCATCTGCAGGCTTTTACCTTGAGATGCCCTTGCAAGTTCTTGCATCCACCCTTTTTGTGGGACTAGTGGGCCCCCCCCACCCCAAACCCGGTCCCCAGTCAACCCTTCTACCCCTCTCCTGAAAGCAAGTCTCAGCTGTGCCTATCTGCTGCCTGGCCCAGATCCTGAGCCCTGCTATCTCCTAGGCCCAGGGCTGCTGCATAGACTTCAGTTCCCCCTGCAGGAAGCAAGGCACCTCAGAGCCCCAGGACTGTTGCTGGACCTGTGCAGAAGCCTGTGATTTTCCTCTGCCCAGCGCAGCTGGCTACCTGGATGCTTGCTGCCCCCAGCCCAGCGAAGCTGTGAGTTCCATTCTTACCCTCTCCTCCCAGTGTCCTGATCTAGGTTCCCTCTGTGCCTTTACTTTCTTTATTCATCTGTATTTATTACTGAGCACCAGCTCTAGGTCAGGCATGGTTTCAGGTACCAAGTTATGTAGAGGCAGCCAAGACAACATAAAAGCATATCAGATCATTTCTGCTCATGAAAGTTACTTGAAGAAAGTAAGGCAACAGCTGAAGAAAGGTGATACGTATAACGTGCTTGGTACATAATCAGAACTTTTAAAAATGATAGTGAGCCAGGGATTTAGCTCAGTGCCATAAGCGCCTGCCTGGCAAGTGTGAGGTTGTGAGTTCGATCCCCAGTATAAAAAAAAAAAAAATTGAAAAAAATTAAAAGTGATAGTGAAATGAAAAAACTTGACAGACTACCTTCTGTTCACTGAGCAAGTATTGTTTCAGAGGAAGTATTATGTTCCAAAGAACAGTGTCACTTTATTGCCATTATTAATTTCAAAAATCCCTGAGAGCTGGGTATTTTTTTTTACCTTTTTTTTTTTTTGGTACTGGGGATTGAACTCACAACCTTGCACTTGCCAGGCAGGCACTTAAGCCATTGAGCTAAATCCCCTGCCCCAAGCTGGGTATTTTTTAATGTTATTTTATTTATTTATTTATTTATTCATTTATTTATTTTGGTACCAGGGATCAAATTCATGACCCCATGCTTGCCAGGTAGGCACTTATGCCACTGAGCTAAATCCCCAGCTCTTAATGTTAATTTTGAATTGATACATACTAATTATGCAAGCTGAGTATTTAAAAAAAATTTTTCTGATTACACCAAGTAGTGTATATAATGTATATACAGAAGACAAAGAAAGTACAATTTAATTTATAAACTAGCTCTCCAACCCAAAGTTGTTCCTCAGACATTAGTATGTGTCCCTCACACACTAATACACAGTCCTATCAACTGCTGTGCATTACTATTATTTGGCAAACATGCAGTCATGCCATACTGACTGGTGCATCACAACTGCTGCTTGCCCTTTATACTTGATATCATACCATGGATACCTGTCCATGCCTGACCATATAGATAAATAAGTGTCCCTTCTAAAGGGACCAGCTAAGGGGAATTTGGTGGTGTCTCCAGTGTTACCCAGTAGAGTGGTACAGCAGATTGCTCTGTAGTGTTAGTGGCAGCAGAACCCCCAGGGAAGAAGCCTGACATACAGGAGACAGGCCACTGATGCATTTGTGGGTTTAATGATGTGCAGTATGATCGACCACCTTCCTGGACAGTGGCTATTTTGGGCTCAGGGATTTAGACAGCAAAGCTCCTGCCCTTGGAGTAGTGACCTTCCTCAGGAAGAAGAGGGCAGGGCAAAAGCCCAAGCTTCAGCAAATTTATACCTTGGCTACCATGCTTAATACAAAGACCTGGCAAATGTTTTGAGTTTCAAAATAAATTGTAGAGCAAGGAGTTTTCTTTTAAAAAATCTGCTTCTGGTTCCCCAACAGTAGCCAGAGGGGTCCCAGGGTTGACGTTGAGAGAACAAAGGGGGAAAGGGAGAAGCCCTTAGGTTCTAAAAATTCCTGTCTTATACACAGTGATCAATTATGAAATTTCTGGCTCCTTGTCCTGGAAACACCACCCCTTTTCTATTTGTCCACATGAAGTAAACAGACAGGAGGCCATCTTTTCCCTCAGAGCGAGGATGGGGTGAGGTATGCTGTAAGGAGGGACTGGTTTTCCCATCAGCTGGCCTGGGGCTTGGAATCCCAGGCCTTCCAAGCTGAGCCCCTTGGGCTTCTGCTGGAGTCATGGAGGGAGGTAGAATGGCCGGGGTAGGGCAGGGCCATCCTGTCCTTGATTTGACTTTTCTCAAAGTACACTGAAGTCCTTCTGTTCTGCTGTTTCCTTATAGTAGCAATAACAAGCAGGAAGGTTACAAAGCTCTTGCCTGTTTTACACTTGAGGACACTGAGGCCCATAGAGACTTGAGTGACTTGCCTGAGGTCACACAGCTATGCCCGCTAGACCACAAACCTAGGGTTCTCTTTCTGAGGGAGATGTCTTCCTGCTCTGGTGCTCTTAGTGGGACACTGTAGGGGGTCTAGTCCCTTCACTCGTTGAAATATTCACCCATACACTAGATTTACACAGTCACTATTGAGGCTCTGTGCTGGACCCTAGAAGCTCAGCAAAATCCATAGACAAGATTGCAGCCCTCTCAGGGCTCACATTCTGGTGATGGATAGAGATAAACAGGCAATTAAAGTGTGAGAAAGATGTGATATAGTTGGTTGATTTGCAGCCCTGTGTGTGATCAGCAGCAGATAGGGGATTTAAAAAGAAAGCCTGACCCTTAAGCCCCTCACTCAAAGTCTAGGATGGGACTGTAGTTTGTGGCTTTCTAACAGGTTTTCACACAAACTACTGCTAAGTGGATTTTGAACTGTACTAACTTTTACTAAGTGCTGAGTATCAGGCATCATGCTCTGCTCTTCCTACTAACTCCCCACAATGTGCCAAAAGTTGTTATATTTGTTCCAGAGATGAGGAAACTGAGGCTCTGAACATGAATTAACCAAGCTGAGATTCAAATCCAGGCCTTCCTGACTTGAGACCCTGAGCTCTAACCAGTAAAAATGATGCCAGATTCTCATGAAGGCAAAGAGAAAAACTTTCAAAGGGAAAAAAATACTAAAGAGCCCAAGAAATGCAAGGGTTAACCATCTCGTGGAGCCCTTCTTTAATGTACTTAAACAGCAGATTCCTTCCAGAGACCACATGGCTACTTGTGAGTCAAGATGTCCATTTGCCAGTTATTAATGACTACATATAAACCCATCCATGGACACAGCCAAGAAATACTTTTAATGCCCTTTTCTGAGGTAAGTGTAGCAGAGCCTCCAAAACCCACAAAGCCCACCTCATCCCTAGACTGCAACTTGTGAGGCACACCCCAAACGATACCCTCTTCAAATACAAGAAAATCACTGCCCACTCCCATTTTTCTCACCCTTCCATCCTGACACTTCCAGCCTTCTCCCTGTTGGCAGTAGCACAGCCCTATTCAGACCCCTTTCCCTGCAGCTGGCAGATCCCTGCCCCTTGCTGGAGCCCCTAGTGACAGTCAATCTCACCAGTCATCTGACACTGCACCCCGAAACCTCAGCTGTTGAAAAGGTCATTTCCCTATTCCTGGCTTGGCCAGGTTTCTGAGCTGTGCAACTGTGACTGTCACTAGCTCTGCTTCTGGCCTCAAGGAGCCAGTCTTCTGTCACCCAGCCATCCTGGGCATGTCTCACTCCAGCCACTTGGCCTAGCTCCAGTCCACGCCTGGGGCAGTTGCAGGTCATCCCTGTCCCAGGGCAGAAGAGCAGTGGGTTGGAGGGGGCAGCTCTCCCTTCTTGCTCTAAGGATATGATGTTCCCTTTCTCAAAGAGGCAGACTTTGTTTCCTCACAGCCAAGAGGTCCAAAGATTAGAAAGTAATATGCCCATATTCCTCTGTTCATTCAGCATTCGTCTGTATCCCAGACACCTGCTGCCATGAGTCCCTGCATCATCTCAGTGGAGAACATGAGACCAATGGTCCCTGCCCTTACAACCCCAGCTAGCCCTGGGAGACATTGGGGACAGAGGGACTCAAGCCTGGGGGAAAACCAGCCTTGGGCCATCCTAGCACCACTTGAGAGCTATATTCTTTTGGACAAGTCACTCCATTCTCTGAGCTTCCTTTTTTTTTTTTTTTCTGTAAAGAGGCCGACTATCAGTTTCAATAATGAAAAGAGTTTCAACTTTTTTTTTTTTTCTGGTCTTTTTGTGACAGGGTCTCACTATGCAGTTCAGGCTGGCCTTAAGCTCACTTTGTAGCCCAGGCTGGTCTCAAACTTGTAATGATCCTCCTGCCTCAGCCTCCGAGTGCTGGGATTACAGGCACGTGCCACCACACCTGGTTGATTTAACTCTTTTTGAATATAGGAATTGCCATTTTCAAAGAAAATAAGTTCTTTAACTATTCATGAATGTGGTGTGTGCCTTGCCCAGAGTCAATAGTCAAAATGGAATGACATCCTGCAGTATGATGTCATGCAAGGAAGAAATCCATAAAACCCATAAATTACTTTCATGATGGACAGAAAAATGTGTTTTCTTTGTCCACTGCCTTCCAATCACATAAACCATGTGGTTGCAGAACCTTCCTTGAGGTGGATACCGGGCCATCCACATTCTAGCAGGGCCCAGCTGCTCAGTATGTGTAGGGAGAGAGAAAACCTTGGAATCACCTGGCTTTCCAGCTGCTGGACTCAGTTGTTCAAAATGTCTCACAGCTGATTGCTCAACAACTCAGCAATCGCTTAGTTCTCAGCAATGGTGGATGATACCCTCTGTTCTACTGAGTAAATGGGACCCCTGAACCCCTCCGTCCCCTTCTTTCCTTGGAGGGAAACACTAGAACTCAGTTCCCACCTTTCTCACCCTTTCTCTCCCTCAGGATTGGGCCCCTCACTGTCCTCCCTGCTGCCCTCTCTGTGACTGTGCCTGTGCGTGCCAACTTCCTGACTGCCAGAGCCTCAACTGTCTCTGCTTTGAGATCAAGCTCCGATGAGGACCCTGGGGCCCTGCCCTTTGAGGAGCGGCCAGCCCCCAGGGCCCACGTGCCTTCTGGCCTAAGGGCTCGCAGGACACCTCTTTCCAGCCCATGGGAACCACAAATGGCAGGCCCAGCTCACCAGCATTGGAGTACCTGGCTCCCTACAGGGCAGGACTCAAGAGACCCCCTGGCCAGCTGGACTGCAGCTGATTTGGAAGGCTGGAAAGGGCAGGGACTAGGGCTCCAACAGGGGCCCCTGCCCTGTTTACCCTCCCAAGCAGACCATTATATTTGAAAGTGAGGGTGGGAGGCATTGCTCACCACAGCTTGCATCAAGGAACCCAGCTAGCCTTGAGCATCAGGATTTAGGGGTGCCCAACAGCACCTGTCATGGATTCTTGGTTATTTTAGGAGGTGAGTGTCCACCTCTATCTCATCTCCCTTCAAAAATCCTGGCCAGTCAGGGGAGGAGGGAAGCAGAGGAGACAGGAAGGACCACCCCTTACAACTCCCCGTATTCCTTTCCCTTCCCACAGATCCCTGCTCAAGGATTTGTTTCTCTTGACAACCAGGAGCCTCAATCTGAATTCTCTAGGAAATTTTTTCTGAAGCGCCGGTGAGTGGGCAGGGCTCTCCTCCCCAGACTCCAGCCTTCCTTCTCCTTCCCCCACGCGGGCCACCGCTGGCTTGAATGTCAGGGGCTTCAGGTTTCCCTAAATATAGTTCTCTGCTGGGGGATCCGTGGCGGGGAAAGGGCAAGGGTTACCGAGAAGGTCGGGAACGCTGGTGCGGGGGAGGGCGGGAGCCGCCTTATAACCCGTTCCGGGTGCGCGGCGCTCACTCGCTGCCGACCACGCGCTGCCGCTCCTCCAGCCTCGCCGCAGGTGGGCCGCTCGGCGAGCGCGCGGGATGGGTTGGGCCATAGGGTCCTGTTGAGGAGGGAAGAGCTGGCCAGACTGAACGGGAGGCCCGCAAAGTACCCGGGAGGCGGATCGGCTCGAGAGCGGATGTTATTTTGGAGAAGTTAGATCCAGGGACGACGTTTAGAGGGACTGTGGCCCCACCATCCCTAGCCGGCCAATATCCGCAGTCTGCTTTCCGCTGGCAGCGGGTGACTGCGGGCCGATCCACGGCGGACCCGGACGGAGAGCGCGTGGCCTGCGAGGCCGCCCCCGCCCTCCTGCCTTTGAGGGTGGAGAGGGACCTGCCGGGGCGGGGCTGCACACCCCCGGGGAAGGCTTCGCGAACCGCTGGAGCCCCGGCCGATCCTTGTGCATTTTCCCTTCCCTTTCCTCTCCTCTCTTGTGCTCCGGCTAGGACTGGGAGGGTCTGCTCCACGCCCCGTGCAGCCCAAACCATGACGAGGCAGGCCGACGCCTGGCCACGCAGGTTCGGATAGCGCGACTCGCTGCAGCCGCATAGGCCGGAAGCTTGGGTTGCTCGAGGCGAGGCCGGGCCCGGGAGGGGAAAGCTGGGCTTCACCTCTCTGGTCTTCTACCCGCTTTCCCCATCTCCAGTTTCTGCGATGCCAAAATTCAGGCTGAGTCACAGCACTCCAGAGTGCGTCTGGCGGGGGTTGGGTTGGAAACGCGGAGGGAGGCGGAGGGCCCTCGCGACCCGCGGGATGTGGCCCGAGTCACGTCCGAGGAGGGGGAGGAACGGCCGAGGGATCCGGTTCTAGATGCCTGGGTTCCCCCTCTCCCCTAGCGCCGCCTCCTAACTTTGCATCTCGGGGTGGCCTCGCTTGTAATTGGACGCCTTTGCCCGGCAAAGGGAAAAACTTCGGAGGGCGGAGCGGTGCCTTTAAAAGGCCGGGCCCTCCGCCTCCTGCCCGCCCCTTGCGCCGCCTCCCTCGAGCTGAATAGGCTGCGTTCCTCTTAGAACGCGCCGAGCACGGGCTGCTAGTGACGACTGTCGAGTTCGTTCTCAGTCCGCTCGCCAGCCCGCTGCCCTCCACCGCCGCACCACGCTCCCCGCCCCCTGCTGCGACAGGTGAGCGCTCCTAGCTACGTGTGAGGGCCAGGGACCGTAGAGGAGGGTCTGGGGGACAGCGGCGGGTCTGGCGTCCGCGCGGAGGCCCCCCCCCGGCTCTGTCCCGTCTCGTCGTGGCCCACGCACCCAGCCCTCAGCCCCGACTTCCCGCCTCTCTGCCTCTGCAGCCCGCCTTCCCGGGTCTGCTGCGCAACGCGGCCACTCCGCGCTGAGTCATGGCGGGGGAGGAAGCAGGGTGAGATGGAGGACCATCCCTCCTCCCCCACGCTTTGTACAGACCCCAAGTGCAAAGTATTAGGGGTTCTTTGCCTCTGCCGAAGTCCCAAGAGGAAGCGAGGGGCACGCGCCAGCTCGCCTACCCCACCCCAGGGTTCCCCTGGCGGCAAGGCGGGGAGTCAGCCCCCGGAGACAGACGCCTCTGCCAAGGAGGAGAAACCCCTGTGCGGCACCTCATGAGCAATTAACACTTTCCCTGTGTTTCCCTATTTTGTTACCTTGGTTCTGAACCTAAAACAGCTGCAGCCCTGCGGACAGGAACGTTTTTTTTCAGAGAAGGGGTGGGGTGTTTGCCAGTGCTCCAAATCCCTTTTCCGGGTGTGAACAGCAGCAGACCCGGGTAGGCGGGCTGCAGGGGGAATTCAGACCTCACCCTTCCCTGCAGCTGGGTTAGGCTTTTGCCCTACTGTCCTTTCCCGGGATTTTGGTTGCTCTCCTACTTTTCCCCAGCCCCCTTTTCCTAACGCCCTTCCTCCACCTTGGGCGGGAGAAGCCCGACCTTGGGTGTCCTTGGAGGCTGAGCTAGCCTTGGGATCCTGGGTAAATTGGAAGGGACATCCCAATGGTGTAGTCAGATCTGGGTTCTAATCACAGATCTGGTTACTGGATTACTCTTTGGTTCAAAATACAGGCTTTTCTCTGGGCCCTTTTGAGTGAGGATATTGGACCCTCTATCCTATTTGTGACCTTTAAATTCTAAAATATTCCGGTTCGGTTTTGTTTCTAGGCAAAGTGACCCCATGGCAATGCGCAGGCCAGAAGGGTTCAGCTTCAACATGACCAGTCTATCTCTGGCTTTGGCTTTTTCCTTTCCCTCAGTTGCCAGTAGGCAACCCCACCCTCAGCTGGGCAACACCCAGCAGCAGACAGAGTTAGGAAAGGTACCGGAGGAGGCAGGCCTAGTATAGGGAAACCGGGTGTAGGGAGAGCTGGGGATAGGAGGAACCCAGGGACCTGCCGGGCGAAGGGCAGGGGAGGTAGGGAATATTTGCCCTGACCGCCATGCAAGGGAACCTGTTCACTGGGAGACCATCTGGAGGCCCAGCTAACCACTCTTCCCTCATCCATTTCCTCACCCAGGAACTTGCCACCACCATGCCCCACCAATATCCAGCACTGACTCCAGAGCAGAAAAAAGAACTATCTGACATTGCCCACCGCATTGTGGCTCCGGGCAAGGGCATCCTGGCTGCAGATGAGTCCACTGGTGCGGTGCAGGCAGGAGACAAGAGTGGGAGGAGGGCCTAGGGCTGGGAATGGCAGGCTTGATCCCCTTATTCTCTCCTTATGCTCCCCTCCAGGAAGCATTGCCAAGCGACTGCAGTCTATTGGCACCGAGAACACCGAAGAGAACCGTCGTTTCTATCGCCAGCTGCTGTTAACTGCTGATGACCGTGTGAATCCCTGCATTGGGGGTGTCATCCTCTTCCATGAGACACTGTACCAGAAGGCGGACGATGGACGTCCTTTCCCCCAAGTCATCAAATCCAAGGGTGGTGTTGTGGGCATCAAGGTGAGAGGACAAGGCCTCCGGGATCAAAGATTGGAGATGGATCTGGGGAAGAGAAATCTAGATTAACAGGGCAGGGGATGAATACTGGGTTGGAGGTCTAGAGACTTGGGTGGAGTCAGCTTGATTTATGATATCAATATTGGCACTTTTTTCTGGTGCTGGGATTGAAACCAGGGATGTGTGCATGTCAGGCAGATGCTTCATTCCTAAAGGGCACCCCTGGTCAGCATTTTTTTAATAGCCATACAAATTCTAGCGGCAGGAAATCTTTCCATTTAAGAAATGGAAAACCAGATGAGGGTGTGTGCCTGTAATCCCAGCACTCTGGGAGGTTGAGGCAAAAGAATCAAAAACATTTGAATCCAGCCTGGGCAACTTAGCAATTTTTTTGTGTGTTGGAGGGGTGAGTACTGGCAATTAAACTCTGGACTTCACACTTGCCAGGCAGGTGCTGCACCACTGAGCTATATCTTCAGCCTAACTTAGCAATTTAGAAGACTATCTCAAAATCCCCAGTTATAACCCCCTAAAATTAAAAACTTCTTTAGAAAAGGAAAAAGACCAGAAAGAAGTTCAAAATATGCAGCTAGGCATGGGAGTTCAAAGCCAACCTGAGCTACATAGTGAGACCCTCTCTCAAAAATATACGTATATTTGTAAACCATGAAAGGTTACATGAAGCTAGGGAAAGAGAGCAGATCTAGAGAAGAAAAGGGTGCTAGAGATCATTGTCTTTATCCACCCCAACAGGTAGACAAGGGCGTGGTGCCCCTGGCGGGAACAAATGGCGAGACCACCACCCAAGGTAAGAACTGTTTGGGTCCTTCCCCTACATCCTGACCCATCCCTGGTGGCGCCTACTTGAGTGCAAAAGAGAGTAGAGCCTCATGCCCTCTCCCACACTGTTGCTTGTTTTCTCTTTAGGATTGGATGGACTGTCTGAGCGCTGTGCCCAGTACAAGAAGGATGGAGCTGACTTTGCCAAGTGGCGCTGTGTATTGAAGATTGGAGAACACACCCCCTCAGCCCTTGCCATTATGGAAAATGCCAACGTTCTGGCTCGTTATGCCAGCATCTGCCAGCAGGTGGGGCTGCAGGTCCCCCTTAGGCCACTTCCCACTTGGGTTGGTTCTAGTGTGGGCTCACTTGCCATCCATCTGCCCAGGAACCTACCTTTCTCACACCCACTGAGCACCAGGCTTGTCTAGAGAGGACACTGGGAATTATGTAGGTGGAGCTGAGTAGATGCCTGTCCCCAGTAACCCACTGAGAGCTTTGAAGCCATGAGTCCTTCTCATCATTGAGATAAGATCTTGGGTAATGGATGTGGGGTTCCAGATGAAGAGATCTAATGACTACCCTGCCCCTCCCCACACAGAATGGCATTGTGCCCATTGTGGAGCCTGAGATTCTCCCTGATGGGGACCATGACTTGAAGCGCTGTCAGTATGTGACTGAGAAGGTAGGATGTCTTTCTACCTAGGCAGTGTGGTAGGGTGAACAACTGGGCCTTGTCTCTGGGCCAATCCTTGTCTTCCAACACCCATCCCATTTTGGCCCTGTCCTACTCTAGGTGCTTGCTGCTGTCTACAAGGCTCTGAGTGACCACCACGTCTACCTGGAAGGCACCTTGCTGAAGCCCAACATGGTCACTGCAGGCCATGCCTGTACCCATAAGTATTCCCATGAGGAGATTGCCATGGCGACTGTCACAGCGCTGCGCCGCACAGTGCCCCCTGCTGTCACTGGTGAGCCCCCCTACCCATAGATAAATTGATCCCACATTCCTGGAGCCTCACTGGTCTGCTTTTAAAGGTAGCTTCTGAGGCTCCTCACAACTCTGGGTCTCAGCTAAAGGCCTCTCTTGTCTTACCCACTGTTCTGCAGGGATTACCTTCCTGTCTGGAGGACAGAGTGAGGAGGAGGCATCCATCAATCTCAATGCCATCAACAAGTGTCCCCTCCTGAAGCCATGGGCCCTGACCTTCTCCTATGGTCGGGCCTTGCAGGCTTCTGCACTAAAGGCCTGGGGTGGAAAGAAGGAGAACCTGAAGGCTGCTCAGGAGGAATATATCAAGCGAGCCCTGGTAAGGACGGGCAAAATGTGGACAGGGAATGGGGAAGTGGTGACTTTGAGAAGAGACCTCACTCTGGCCCCTCTTCCTCTTAGGCCAACAGCCTCGCCTGTCAAGGAAAGTACACTCCAAGTGGTCAGGCTGGGGCTGCAGCCAGTGAGTCCCTCTTCATCTCTAACCATGCCTACTAAGCTGAGGTGTTCTGAGGCTGCCCCTGCAACACTCCAGGCTCCTGCACCACCAACACTCTTGGAAAAGGGCCTCATTGGGGTTCCAAGCTTTCCCATCACTCATGCCTCCTTCGTGACCTCAGTGTGTGGTGTTTTCTGTGTGCGCTAACTCCAGCACTCCTTCCATCCCACTGCCAATAAACAACTATTTAAGAGGGTCTGATGTGTGTATCTTATGGCATCTAGGGCAGGGGTGGGCCTGAGAAAGTAGTTGAGCCCAAAAGAGGAAAGAGCTCTTGTTTTTTATTTAACTTATCTGGCAGGAAGTGGGTGAAAGGGTTTGGTAGGGTTTGGGCTTACTTGCCCAGGGCTTTGAGAAAGAGTTTGTGAGATATATTGATATATATGGTTTTTATTTTTCAAGATAGGCTCTCACTATGTAGTTCACATTGACCTCAGCTTTCAAGGTGATCCTCCTGCCTCAGCTTCCAAAGTGCTAGGATTGCATGTGTGCACCACTACTACTAGCGACATTTTCTTATAGTCTGAAGACACTCATCACAGGGGGATGCAGGTGTGAATGCACAAGTCTTAGGAGGCTGCAGCTTTGGCTATACTTTTGAAACAGTAGTCCATACTGGCCTTGATACTGCCATGTAATTGAGGCTGATCTCAAGCCTGCAGTCCTTTTGCCTCAGCCTCACAAGCAATCAGGATTATCATGCTCAACTGTCAGTCTCATTTTTAGTCCCTAATCCCAAGAGTGCAGAAGGCCCTCAGGATAAAAACAGCTACCACTATAAAAATTGACCTTTCTGATCAAGTGAGGTGACACAGGCCTTGGGAAGCTGAGACAGGAGGATTGCTGTGAGTTTGAGGCCAATCTGGGCTATATAGTGTCTCAAAAAAAAGTTGATCTTTGCTAAGCCAGGCAACAATAGGTATTGTGGCCAGGCGTGGTGGCTCATGTCTATAATCCCAGCATTCAGGAGGCTGAGGCAGAGGATGGTTGTGAGTTTGAGACCAGCCTAGGCTACAAAGTGAGCTCAAGGCCAGCCTGAACTGCATAGAGAGACCCTGTCTCAAAAAGACAAGATAAACAGTAGGTATTCTGTAGAAGCAGATGGTGTTATTCCTAATTAAGGTTATCTTGCCTTCAGATAATTAAGGTTATCTGCATTCCTTCTTGGGAATAGGATATTTAATGCATATCTCCTTAATTCACACTATTAAGCTATTGAGCTTTGTGTTTCTCCATTATAACAGACGATGGGATTAGAAAAGTTTGTCCTCTTTGGGTTGAGGAATCCCTTGAACTTGGAGCTGTTTCCTATACCTCCCTGTACCTATACCTATTCCTATACCTATACCTTTCTGTGAAGGTACAAAAAGCTCAACTATGGAGCTCAAGGTCCAGGTTAAGAAGTAAGCCTCTGGGCTAGGGATATACTTGTGTGCAGTATGCTTGCCTATCATGCATGAGGTCCTAGGTTCAGTTTCCAGCACTGCAAAGAAAACAGTCTCTATAGCTGTTCCATGCCATGAAATCAGAAGGTACTCACAATTAGCTGTGCCTTGAACCCTTTCAAATCTGTGCTGGGTACTGTTGCAGATTCTAGCCAAAACTAGGGAACTGGTTGATTTTATTTCCCAAGTTTCGGGGCTGGGGATTTAGCTCAGTAGTTAAAATGCTTATCTGACAAGTGTGAGGTTGTGAGCTTGATCTCTAGTGCAAAAAAAACCAAAAATATTTCCCAAGTTTCCTCCAACTTACCTCCATCCATCCTTTGCTGGTATGGCCTCTTTCCATTATGAGCTCCCCTCAAAAAAAAAATCTTTGATTTTGCTGATCTCTATGGACCTACAGGACAGAATCCTCACAGTGATTCACAGAATTTAGTTTGAGGTTTAGAAACTTCTCTGCACACTGTGTCTACTACCTACTGCCAGAACTAAATCTGGGCAGAACGTGTAGCCAGTAGAACTTTTGCCTAGTATTAGCAGAGACCTGGGTTCCATCTCCAGCACTGGAGAAAAATAAAATTTCTAGTACTCCAAGTTTTGGCTTTACTTCTCTGCCTAGCCTTACTCAACTCGGAAATGAAAATCTGAAGTAAAACAAGGAAAATTTAGGGTCAGAAGCAGATGGCAAAAAGGACATTTCAAAAACAATGTGCAAAGGCAGAGACTGGAAAGACTTCAACGATAATAGTGTGTCCTGCCTTGCAACAAGACTAGGGAAGCAGAGGACTTCAAATACCAGTTTGGGAAGTGTTGGTTGTAATTTTATGACACTCTGAATTCCAGAAACAATGAGAAAACTAGAATTGCGAACACTGCTTTCCTTCAGTTTTTTTTTTTGTGTGTGTGTGGGGGGATGTACCGGGGATCGAACTCATGACATTGTGCTTGCCCTGCAGGCGCTTATCTTACTTCAAATTTCAAACTTAAACTCCGAGGGTACCAAGAGATGGAGGAAGGAGAGAGGAAGGATTAAAAATAATCATGTTAAAAAAATAATCATGTTCAAGCTCCCAAATTTTTAGCTATGCAAGCATAAAAAAACCCTCTGGGCCAGTTTCTTCATAAAAAGGGAGTAAAACTTTCAGGGCAATACAAAGCTACTGAGAGACTTTAGGGGGACCATTCTGGAATCAGGAGAGTTGTGCTGACAGGCACAGGTTTTATGTCATAAAGTGTGGGTTTCTTTCCACCCCTAGCTTATGAGGTCCTCCCTTGCAAAGACTTCCCGGGAGCCGTGGGAAGATATGGGCTGGGATTTCTTCATCCACTGAGCAAATATTTATGAATGTGCACAGCACTAGGCCTCAAGTACAGCTGCAACACTGAACGACAAAGTTCTACCCCTCAGGATTGTAGCGAGCAAGGAACACTAAAATAGTCATACGCGCGCACACACACATATGCATACGCACAAAAGCCTAATCCGAGCTCAGCTTCGTTTCGTTTCCCTAACTGAAACAGAGGAGTCTACTCTGAGTCTCCAGCAACCCTCACAGCATCCAGGGAATCGTCCCACCCCAGCTCCTTCTTGTCAGTCGCTGACTTCCGACCCCTTCCGCGTTCCTATTCGCAGTCTCTGGAGGCAGAGTTCAGGGCGCGGCGAGGGAGAGGACGGAGTGTGTATGACGTCATATCCGGCGCGCGGCGGCACTGGGCTGCCTCTGCTTCCGCGGCGGGGCCGGAAGTAGAAGTGGCGGTGGCGGCGGCCCAAGCAGAGGAAAGGAGGGAGGCAGGCAGTCTGAGAGCCCGAGCCGGGGTCGCAGCGGCGGTAATAGCCTGAGACCCTTCTAGGCTACCGTCCTTAGCGCGGGGCGGCAAGGACCGACGGGGGTTAGCGATCAGTGCGACCAGGACAGTGCGGTGCTGGGGGTCTGGAGGCCAGTGTGAGGGGAGTCGGCGAAGGGGGACAGGCCAGCCCCAGCGTCCAGTCTCCCCTCTGCGCCTGGTACGGACACTGACCTGCGGGTTTGCCTTTGTCTTTCTTAGGAGACCCCTGTGCGGTGCGGAGGGGGCGGCGGCCCCAGCTCTGACCCGCGCGGGGGGCTGGGCCATGGCGGAGATCAGCGACCTGGACCGGCAGATTGAGCAGCTGCGGCGCTGCGAACTCATCAAGGAGAGCGAAGTCAAGGCCCTGTGTGCTAAGGCCAGGTGAGCCTGGTAACCCCGGGAAAGGGAGGCCAGGCCACCGCCCAGGGTTCCGGCCTAGGGCAAGCCCAGGTGAGAACTTTGGGCTTGCCCTATCCTGGAAGCTTTCCTGGAGATGAGCAGAATAGGGCCGATCCCGCCCAGAAACACTATTCTGTTGGGCAAAAAGTAGATAAAAACGCCCTAAAAGTATTACATGTGTTTCCAGTGGAATAGGAGTATTACAGAAAGTACTTAGGGAACTCAGGGAAACAAATCCACCAGGGGTGGGGAGAGGCTTTATGGAGGGTCTGAACTCTGGGATAGTCCCTGAAGAATGAGGAGGTGGTAAAAGGAGTGTCATCAAGAACAAAGTCTGAGAAAAGCCGAAGATTTTGTGCTTTTAAAAATTGTCTTACTCCCAACAATTTTTAAAGGGAGATGGCTTTGTTACCATTTTATTGTGTTCAATTACCAGCAAGTCTGAAGCCATTTCTCCATGTCCTGACCTTTTTCAGGCCGTAGTCCAAGACAGTGGTGTTGGATCACTCATGATCTGTGTGGCTGTGAGAGCCTGAGAAATCACAGAAAATAAGCTAGAGTTGACTAAAGAATGGTATGGAGGAGAGAGGCCCAACTCAGAGATCTGTCAGAAGTAAATGATGACATGGTCGAGTCCATGTTTTGGGATTGTTGATGCTGGGTTTGATTCTGAGTTTTGCTGTGTTGATGTCGGGCACTCAGTTTCTTTTTTTGTAAAATGAAGATAATCATGCTTAATAAGAGATTGTGAAAATTCACTGAATTGGTGCTTGAGGTGAACGTACTAGCTTAGTGCTTTGGCAGTGTAGGTGCTTGACAGTCACTAGCTGGTGATGGTATTACTGTGTAGAAAGGACAATGAGAGCATGGGCTAAAGCCATCAGGAAAGGCTTGTGAAAGAATGAAGGATGAAGATAATTTGGTTAGCTGTTGGGGCCAGAGCCAGTGAAGAAGGGCATTGCAAGAGGGATGGGAAGAGCAGTGGAGACTAAGACCAGTGGGTAGCAGACCACACATGGCTCCACTGAAGTGGAGTTTTGCAAAGAAGAAGGGCACTGAATGTAGCCTTACTGAGTTTCAGGCTTTGCCTCAGGGACTATAGAAGGGACTAGGATAAACCCAGGAAGGTAGACTCCCAAGTTGTAATTCAGCTACTCTCCAGCTGTGTGACCTTGATTCTACCACTTTTCTCTAAGCCTCAGTTTTTTTATGTGTTAGGTAAACATGAAAAGACCCTCCTACGCTTGTTGGAAAGGTCATGATAAGTAGTTGTGGAAGGGTGGTCATCACAAGATGCAGTACAAGAGGCAGAGCCTAGTTGCTGTTGTGACCTTCACCACTGGTGCCTCTTCCTCTTCCAGGAAGCTAAGGCACACCTACCCTGTGTTCCTTTGTCATAGAAAATACCCCAAGAGACATAGATGAATCTTTCTGTTCCTTAACCTCAGGGAACTCACAGTCTACAGAGAGGAGACTAGCTGAAAGAGGGTGGGCTTAGGAAGGGCTTGGAGTCCTCTTCCATCTAAATAGCTTCATAAAGAGTCAGACTTCACATCCAACCCAAAAGATAGGGTCAGACCTTGGAACCAGGCTATCCTGGTTCAAATCCCACTTTTACGATTGTAGCCAAACCAGTAACATCCTGTGCTTTGGCCTCCTCACCTGCCTTAGGGGACACTGGAATCCTGCCCTTGAGAGTGGCTGTTTAGCTTCATCTACCTGTGCAAAGCTCCTGATACACTCATAGCATGTGGGCTGAGTGCTAGTGTTCACTGTTGCGTTAACTATTGGGCAAAAGGTGGAAATGTAGTCCTGCTTAAATTGAGTACCTGTAGGTGGCCCAGTGAGTTTATTGCATGCTTACTCACACATGCATAAGGCAGCACCTCAAGGAAAAAGAACAGTAAACTCTTCACTGTTTCTAGGCATTTCCTCTACCCTTGAGCCACATGCTCACCCCATTACTATCTTTAACATGTTTACAGCAGGTGTACATCATATTGTGTGTCTCAGTGCCAAGCAGGTCTGATTTGAATGTGTTACATTCCACTGGCTTGAACCACAGATACATGCATGACTGTCCCTTTGGGCAGCTTGTACTAATTTTATTAGTAAAAAGACCAATAAAAGTGATTAGATCTCTTTGTGCCATCTGTGGTTCAAGCCAGTGAGAATATACTAATGTCGAGAAGATGGGGACAGCACATGCTGCTTTGAAGATGTGTCTTCAAAGGGGTTGGCCTGCCCAGGTCCTTCACCCTGGCCTTTGGACACTTTGAAAACAGGACTCTGATTATAGAGTGATGTCAGAGCTCAGCTAAGGAACAGTCAGGGACCAGCAGGCTATGTTGTGGAGAGAAACAGCTATGTTTCCAGAGTAAGTGCTAGAGACACAAGAGGGAACAGCAAGGTGAGGTAAGGCTGGAAAAGTCACAGCTTACTCAGGAGAGCTGGGACTTTGTCCTGTTGGCAGCATGGAGCTATGGAAGGGTATCAAGTGGTGGAGGGCTGTGGTCAGCCAGTCCTAGGGAAATTGCACACCTCCCTTCTGCCCCTGGAGGTTCAAGGACCACCTCATGTCCTCCGCTCACCCTCAGAGGGGGTCAGGAATGGGGCTGGGCTGGCCTGGCTGTGGTGACCCTGGTCTTTTCCTCTCTCCAGAGAGATCTTGGTAGAAGAGAGTAACGTGCAGAGGGTGGACTCGCCAGTCACAGTGAGTACTGTTCCCAGCAGAGCCTGCCTTGATCTTTAGGCACGTGGGCATCCCCTTACTGGCCCCACTTGTCCACATCTTATTCCAGGAAGCCAGAAATCCCCTTATTTCTGACACCTCCTGCATTTACACTGTAAGAAATGGGAAGCTTGGTGGCTCTGTTTTAGTGACTGTTCTGCATGCCTTGATGGCAGCAGGGAGAGGGGGGCCAGGACCCCCAAGAGATGTCATTCTCTGTAAAGATTTCATTCTGGCTCTTGTCCAGAGTAGTTGGCTCTGTGGAATGGTGGGTGATGCCAGAGCAGGCTAACTTGAAGTGGGAAAGTAGGCTTGAACCCGAGACATAGCAGCATGGCCAGAACCATGCGGCTCTTGAAAGCTAGCTGCTGGGAACAGAGAGGCTATGCCTTTGTCTACTCTAAGTGCCAACCCACCTTCCGGCTTCCCAGGTATGTGGTGACATCCATGGACAATTCTATGACCTCAAGGAACTGTTCAGAGTGAGTGTGGGGAAGCACATGGAAGTGAACGTGACCCAAGGTGACCGGGAGACCCACTTGGTGGGCACAGAGGGGGCAGGAGGCCTCATTTGGGTGGGCCTTTGTGAAAGAAAGGTCTCAGCTGGATGGGAATATGGGCAACTGCAGTAGGGAGGGGGCTGTTGAGGATCAAGCAAAACTTTCTTCCTCCCACAGGTGGGTGGCGATGTCCCAGAGACCAACTACCTCTTCATGGGGGACTTTGTAGACCGAGGTTTCTACAGCGTGGAAACCTTCCTCCTGCTGCTGGCGTTGAAGGTGGGAACTCCTGGCCTCTGGAGGCTGCTCCTGGGCCACAGTGGGCCACTCTCCTCTGACCCCTGCTTTGAAGCTGTACTACATGAGACCAATATCTTGCCCTAGGGTCAGGAAGAGAAGGCCAGCAGGGCAGGTCCTGCCAGAGGCACAAATAGACTTGCTGTATTCAGGAAGGGGAAGCTGTGGTTTTTGCTGGATGCAGCATACATTGGAGACAAGGGGTAGAGCGGACTACAAATGTGAGGACTTGAGTCTGTGGCTGGCAGTTGAAAGGGGAGCCATTGCTTTTGTAAAGGACAAGGTTTATTCCCTGTGGTGGCACTGGGAGCCTATAAGGCAGGTGGCACAGCTTGATTCAGGCAGGAGGTAATGAGTCTGGGCTGGGGTAGCACTTACAAGGGCTAAGTGAGACTTGACAGAAGTGAGGGGGCAAGGGGGTTGGGAGGCCAATAGGGGAAATAGCCCAACCCCCAGCACTGGCTTGTGGACTGACCCCCCAGGTTCGATATCCTGACCGTATCACTCTCATCCGGGGTAACCATGAAAGCCGCCAGATCACCCAAGTCTATGGCTTTTATGATGAGTGTCTGCGCAAATATGGCTCCGTGACTGTGTGGCGCTACTGCACTGAGATCTTTGACTACCTCAGCCTGTCAGCCATTATTGATGGCAAGGTAGGGTGGCCATAGGACTTCTTGGGTGGAGGGACAGGAGAGACTCTGGGCCTCTGCCTCCCTTCCGCCTGGCCTTGCGCTGTCTTCTAGATCTTCTGTGTGCACGGAGGCCTCTCCCCCTCCATCCAGACCCTGGACCAGATCCGGACAATTGACCGAAAGCAAGAGGTGCCTCACGATGGGCCCATGTGTGACCTCCTCTGGTCTGACCCTGAAGGTAAAGGCGGGTAGGTGGGACATGGCAGGGCCACACTAATTTAGGACTGATTAAAGTTCTAACTGTCCCTGACAGTTTGAGGAGGAGCAGGACAGGGCTGGTCCACACTCTATCCTTTAGAGCACAGAAATGTCAGTGGCAGGATACTGGTCCTGGTTCCAGGGCTTCTTGGGACAGAATTACTAGCTCACTGCATGGGGAAGAGCTTCAGAACCCAATAGTACTTCTTCAGAGGTCAGATGCCCAGAATGATACTTGGGGATTATTCTGTGGGATTACCCTCTCGTATGGAGCAGAGCTGAGATTTAAGGCCTGGTCTCCTGAGTACTAGTTCCAGGCACCACCTCCCCCTCCATCTCTGCCCTTCCAGGGCTTTGTTATGGCAGAGGGCAGTTGTAGTGAACCTATTATGGTGAATGTGTTATTTTTAAGGCCAGAGATATTAATGTTGTATGAGTTTTGTTTTTGTTTTGTTTCTTTTCCAAAACTAAAATCCCAGTATTCAGGTTTAATTGCAACATTGACACTACAATAAATAAGTGGGTTTTTGGATTGCACGTTGGACTCTGTCTCTAAAAGGTTCCCCATCACTGGCCTAGGTTGACCTCACACCCCCATTTGACCAGGACAGTCTTCTCCACACCTGATCCTGCTGATGTGTAGGATAGACCTCTCCTCACCCTGTCCCCCAGAATTTTCCTGGAGCATATTCTGGTTGGGTCCTGCTCTCATTTCTCTTTTATCTGCTTCAGACACAACAGGCTGGGGCGTGAGCCCCCGAGGGGCTGGCTACCTATTTGGCAGTGACGTGGTGGCCCAGTTCAACGCAGCCAATGACATTGACATGATCTGCCGTGCCCATCAACTAGTAATGGAGGGTTATAAGTGGCACTTCAACGAGACGGTGCTCACTGTGTGGTCAGCACCCAACTACTGCTACCGGTAAGCTGGTGGGGCCAGGAGGTTGGGCTGGGGATCTAGGCTGACCTGTCCCTAAATCCGCTGCCCTCCTCCTCCAGCTGTGGAAATGTAGCAGCCATCTTGGAGTTGGACGAGCATCTCCAGAAAGACTTCATCATTTTTGAGGCTGCTCCCCAAGAGACACGGGGCATCCCCTCCAAGAAACCTGTGGCCGATTACTTCCTGTGACCCCTCGGCCCTTGCCCCTCCCAACCTCTCTGGCCCTTGGACCACTGTGACTCTGCCCTCTCCTCAGATGGTGGGGATGAAGGGGCTTTCCCCAGCTGGCTCTCCCTCCAGAGGGCATTTCAAGGGCGAGGACTTTCTCTGGAGAGAATGGAGCCTTCATACCACACTCCTCCTCTCCTTTTTCCGCACTCCCCATGAAGTTTCCAGTAACTTTTTGTTTTTCTTTTTTCCTTTTTTTGTTTTGTTTTTAGATAAAAGTTTTGAGAAAAAAAGGAAAAAAATTCTAATAAAAGAAGAAAAATGATATTCAGGCTTGTGTTGACTTGGTTAGGGGTGGGCAGAGACACTGGCCTGGGAGCTGGGTGGGATAACTTGGACTGCCTCAGCCCCCATCCTGTGAGGAAGGTGAGTTCCAGGCCTGGCCACTCCCTACAGACCTCCTCAGGACTGGCTGGAGGCCAGGTTCTCAAGGACAGCCTCAAATCTCAACACCTGGTGCTTTTAGATCCCATTTTCCTGAAGAAGCTAGCCCAGACCAGGTTGAAGGGTGATGGGTGAGCACAAGGTCAGACAGCTGGAACCTGACAGTTCTCATCCATCCTAGATCTACCTATAAAGCCTTGCCCCTGCAGCTCTCCCCTTCCCAGGATCAACACCATGAGCCCAACATTTCCTGAGCCCTGATGCCTTTTGAATTTTATTAACAAAAATGCTGTGGTCCTGAGAACAAACTGATACAGCTTGCACTAGTGGTGAGGGAGGCCCCAGGAGGTGCTGGGCTGTGGCCCCATTTGGCCAAGCAGAGCCTCCCTCCATTCACACTGAGGTGAGAGCTGGGAAGGGGAAGCTGGCCCCAGCTGGACTCCCAGCTGCCTTGCCTGAGCTTTGAAGCCAGAAGAGGGTGGGAGTAAAATCAAGGTGTGAAGCGGGGAGGGGGGAGAACAGGCCTAAGGCAGCCATTTGGTGTGGGGGGATGGGGCCATGGAATGAGGGGGCCACAGGGCTGGGGGAAGGGAACAGGAGGTTTAATGAAAAGTGGAGGCACAGTGGCCCTATGACAGCTCAGTACAGAGGTTTGGAGCCCACATCCAGGTAACCCCCAGGCCCTGGATATGGTAGGGGAAAGGGACCCCCCTGCAGGAAGTGTGGGGCAAAGGATGCAGCAGGTGGAGTGGCTGGGTAGCCTGAGCTCCCTGCTCCAGGCTGCAGCTCCAAGAAAGCCGATGTATAGGGGACTGGGCGCCCTGAGTCTGGAGCCTCTGAAAAACTGGGGTTCCTGAAGTAGAAACAGATGTGTCAAAATGGGACCCCTGTTACCCTCAGGGAGCAACCCAGCTCTGTGCCCTTAGCCCACTCACCTGGTTGGTAGGTGACCTGGGGCCCCATGGAAAGCTGCAGGGTGTAGGAGGTAGGCCTCAGCACTAGGGCCACTGCAAGGAGGAGCTGGGGCAGGGGCAGCTTCTCGAGGGGCTGGGGCCTGCTCTGGATCTGACTCACGGATGTCCCCTCCCAGAGTGGAGTCACAGGGACCCCCTGGTGTATCTGAGGAGACAAGATAGGTTGGCCTAAAGAGGATCAGTGTTTCAGGCCTGGCCCCATCACCATTGGGACTTACCTCCACTCCCATAGGCCTCCGTGGCTACTGGGTCTGAGCTCCGAAGTTTCCTCTTCACACGGGCATCTCGCTCTCTGGGGAACAGCAGTGATCATGATGATGATGGTAATGGTGATGATGGTGGTACTAATAGTACTTAACCAGGTGCCAGGCATTTCACCCTCCCAGGGATCCTATCAGGCAGGTGTCATTATTTTTTTGTTTTTGTTTTTGTACTGGGAATTGAACTGAGGACTTTGGGCTTGCCAGGCAGGCACTGTGCCACTGAGCTATATCCCTGGCCCTAGTTGTCATTATTATACCCATTTTACAGATGAAGGAACTAAAGCCTAGCAATTAGAAAGCAGCAGGTCTGGAATTTATTCCCCACTTGCACTTTTCCATGCTTTCCTACCACATTTGCTATCAGTTGAACCCTTCTGAAGCCCATTGCCCTCCACCCCATCCCATTAGCTGCCTTTGACTCTGTCTAGAAGCTTCTTTCCCCCCTATACCATCTTTCCACGGAGTAATTTTTTTTTGTACCAGAAATTGAACTCAGGACCTTGTGATTGCCAGGCAGGTGCTGTGCCACTGAGCTATATCCCCAGCCCCACCTCTATACCTTTTTAACTCACCCTTCTCACACCCTGAAGACCTCCCGACCTCCAAAAGTGCCATACATCCTACCTCATGGCATTTATCACAGTCCCACTTTCCATTTGACCAGTGATCCTGTGGTTCACATCTATTTCCTCTGACAGATTGTGAGCTCCCCAAAGGTAGGGGACAGTACTGAGGGCCCAAGTTTTTGCTAGGCCTTTGCTGCCCAGCATACTCTAGCTTCCCATTACCTCTCTGACTTGCCTCACTCCAGTGGTACCCTTGACAAACTCATGCCTCAGGGCCCTTGAACATGCACTTTTACTCCCTAGCATGATTTCCCCCAGCTAGCCACATGGCTCCCTCCCTTCCCAAATGTCCTCTTCTCAAGGAAGCCTTTCTAGGTCATTATCTAATATTGCATCCCAGTCCTCCTCCTCCTCTTTTTTTTTTTTTTTTTTGTTATTGCTTTGTTTTGTTTTCTGAGACAAGGTCTCACTACGTAGTTCAGCCTAGCCTTGAACTCACTGTGTAGCCCAGGATGGCCTCAGACTTGCTATCCTCCTGCCTCAGCCTCCAAGTGCTGGGATTACAGGTGTACATCGCCCTCTTTATTTCTCTATTTATTGTTGGGGGGTACTGGAATCAAACTCAGGACTTTGCACTTGCCAAACAGGTGCTATGCTCTCCAGACTTTAGAACTTGTCTCTAATATGTTATTTCTCTCCCAGTTCCATGAGAACATGTTGAGCATTGCTTTGCTTTGCTCACCAACACATCTCCAATGCCTAGAATGGTGCCTGGCACACAGCAGGTACTAAACAGTAAACAAGCACTTGTTGAGTTAATGAGTAAATAAATGCTTTCACTGGCTGTCATGTTCCTGGTACCCAGCACATTGGCTGGCACAGAGGGACCAATTAGTAAACATCTGTTGAGTGAATGAGTACATGAATGAAAGATGCCCACCTCTTACAGTTTCTGCCATTCTCCCGGAAGCCTTTAGCAAAGGGATTGGCTGCAATCTTCAGTTGTGTGATCTGGGGGCAGAACACTAGGTCAAAGCGACTACAGCCTGGGCAGGGCACTGCCACCTCCTCAAGCATGGTCACTCACCCGTGGGTTCTGGTAGGCTGTCACGGAGATGAATGTGGTCTCGGGGAAGCGAAAGGAGGCCATGCCCCCCCAGTGCTGGCTGCAGAGTTGGGCAGCCCGCACCAGGTGTATGCGGGGTTGATACTTGTGCATGGAGTGCAAGATCAGCTGGGAGGGAAGAAGTGGGGTGATTCCCTGCCCTGGGCCCCCCCGCAACCTTAGCCTTCCCAACTCCATCCCAACCTCTCTCCTGGGGTCCCAGCCTGGGCCTCACATGGCCGTGGGGGTCCAGTGTGCTGTTGGTAAGCTTGACACGATGGAAGGACACAGGCTGCCGCATCCAGTGGGCACCAGTGGCAGGAGAGTCAGGGTGAATATAGACTCGATCAGGTAAGCGGGGCTCTGCCTTACCGCTGGGCTCCCAGCGCCGGCCTTGCCAGCGATAGCGAGCCCCATCCACTGGCACCACGTCCAGAAGAAACAGGTAACGGGCCTCGGGGTCCAGGCCAGTAACTGACACTCGGCAAGCAGGGAACATGCGTCTGCACAGGGAGGGAGGGGAGAGGCCTGGAGCGACACTGGCCAGAGGTAGGCTCAGCACCAGCAAGGGAGCTGGCAACATGTTCTGCCAGAGAAACATCAGGAAGGTGGAATTAGAACCCAAGGGCAGAAGCTTAGAGCGGGAGGGCTTCCCATTCTATTCTACACATGGAGAAACAGAACAAGTAGGTTAGCAAATCTGACTGGGGTCACACAGCTGATGATGAGCAGAGCCAAGCTCTTGACTCCTAGCTCCTCAAACTATTTGCAAAAGCAGTAGTGACTAACTTTTCTCCCTGAAATCTTGCTAGGAGCTTCTTATGCCCTATCCTGGCCCCCTCACTTTTATCTTTGCAGCTGTTAAATAAGTTTCATTCAGAAAAAAATAGGCCCTGAGCTGGGATGTCTATAATCCCAGCACTGCAAGGCAGAAGCAAGAAGACTACAAGTTCAAGTCCCATCTGGACAATTTACCAAGACCCTGTCTTAATAACTAATAATAATAAATGTATATGGCTGGGGATGTAGTTCAGTGGTAGAGCAGTCATGGGTTCAGTCTCCAGCAAGCCCCGCCTACCAAAAGCCTTGCCTTCAGTGGAGCAGAGAATTTGCTGTGCTAGGGACTGAGTTCTGACCATAGATAAAGTCCTTGCTACAGGCCACACATTATGTCCTTGCCACTAGGATGGGCCTGGACCCAGTCACATACTGATTCCTATTCCAGTCACACAATGACCCCTGACCCTGGCCAGATTTCCCTGATGCTGACCACTTCCTGAACCTTGGCCTCACTCAATTTGAACCCAGATTCCAGCCACAGACTGACCCCTGATCTAGGCCATCCACTAATCTATAACCCCAGTTACACTTCCTGACTCTGGTGTACACTGACCTATGACCCTTGGTAGACTGGCCCCTAAACCCAGTAACAGACTACACAGACTGACTCTTGACCCTTGCCACAGAATGACTCCTGATTCCATCCAGAGAGTCACCAGTTTCCCAGGCAGGAGTGACCAGACCTTGGCACAGCTCTAGTCCCAAAGAAACCCCCAAACCTACCCCATCCCAAAAACTATGCCTTTCCTGAGATGCTGGCGCAAACTCTGACTTGGCCAGCCCTCACCTGCCAGCTTTGGTGATGATCATCTCTGTCCCCACAGCGCTGAACTCCTTCCACAACTCCTGGTTCTCCAGGCTCAAGATGACCCCAGGGAGCGAGTGAAGGGCCTCTGCAGTTGGCAGGGCTGGCTCAGTGCCCAGGGTGGGGGGCAGAAGGGGCAGAGGTGGGGGTGCAGCCAGAGTTCGTGGCGCAGTTTCAATCCCAGAGAGGTAGCAATCCAGTTTGGGGGTGTCTAGATCTGAAGATGTGGGAAGAATGAAGAGGCAGCCCAGGGTGACATCCCCCAATCCCTCTAACCACGAGCTGGTCCCACAGCTCACCCTGATAGCGATAGCCTTCTGCCAAGGCAGTAGGAAAGCTGGAGTCAGCCCCAGACTGGGGGGGCCCCAGACGGTAACCGGTCCCCAGGGGTGGGTACAACTCTCGAGGATGGTACATGTTGTAGTCCTGCTGGCCTCTCAGGTCACGCTGCCTGGAGTCCCCAAGTACTGAGAGATGCTCCTTTATAGCTCACAGCTCAGCCCCTTGCAGACCCGGGATCACAGCCCCTCCCCTCTTTGGGGCCCTGGAGGTGGACTGAAGATCCCTGGGGCCTCGAAGGGATCCGAGAGGGGGCCGGATACCTGGGTACCCTCCCCCCTCCTCCTTGGGCGACTTCATTAGCTCCGACCCCCTGCCCCCTCATTACATAATTAACTCCTCGGCCTGATTGATCCCCAGGGCTTGGACAGAGACGCAGTTTGGCGCTTCCGGCCAGCTGGTCCTAGTTCCCACGGGGGGAGCCACGGCTAAGGATAAGTTATGGGGGCGGGGTTTGGGCCCTGGGCCCGAGGCAGGGGTCCTGGGGTCGACCCTAGCGTTCCAGACTTTCTGGCAGGTCTTCTTCACTTGGAAAACTGGTCTTGGAGGTAAGATTTATAACTGCAGGGAAGTGCAGGGTTGAAAGAACCCAGTCTGAACTTATTACACAGGACATTGGGGACCTCGAAGAGTCCGCAGTAGAGGACAGAATCCTGGCGTCCTCCCTGGTTCCCATTCTGAAAAAAACTTGCACCCTCTACCAAGTTTCAAAAGTTACAGGGCGTGCCCTATACAACAGTAGTCATCTCCCACAGGGTTGCCTCGGACCCGCGCCGGGAGGTCAGAACTACATTTCCCAGTAGGCCTCGCGCACAAGGCGCGCAAAGGAGACCAATAGATCGCAAGAGGGCCGTTGGGCGTTATAGTTGGCGAATCCAGAGATCGACTCCGAGAGGCGTCCCTAGGCGGCAGCCTACCACCAAGCCGGCAAGCTATCAGCCGAGGTCAAGGCCTAGGGGCCGGTGCAGACACCACGATCTTCACAGGCAGTACAGACCTGGGGGGCAGGGCCTACCCCATGTCCACCGAGGCTCAAAACGGAACAGGTCTATATGTAGGGGGCACAAGTTTAGATTGGATTTCCCTTTCCCGGATTCCACATGAGCCAGGGTCTGTCTGCACTCCATTGTTTTATTATGTACAAATGCTACAGAACAAAGGGAACAGACGCGTGGGGTAAGAAGGGCCGGGTGGGAGGAGAGTTCACAGGACAGACAGTGTACCGGGGCCAAGAGAGCAGCACATAGGCCATATCACCGGGGCAGGCGGGGCAGGAAAGGGTTAAAAATGAGATCCAAGCCAGCCAGATCGCAGGGTGGTGCAGGGGTGGTCCTCCTGATCTGCCCCCAAGGTCACAGTGCATGCAATACAATATATGTACAGGTGCGGGATCCTTCCTCTGCAAGGGGCCCTGAGGGGTTCAGAGCTCCTCCAGATGGAGGGAAGCCGGTGGCGTCCTCTGGCGGCCAGGCCAGGCTGGAGCCACATGCATCAGGCCAAGGAGTCAGTCCCAGCCGTTGTCTTTAATCATGTGGTTGAGTTCAATGATGTACTTCCCTTCTTTGTACTTCTGGCTGCTCTCAAAAGCCTGCTCCTGAAAGGAGGGGAGGGTCCATCACCTCTGCAAGAGCTTTACTTCAAAGGCCTAAGGCTTGGGGAGAGAATTTGACTGGCCCCATTTTACATATGAGGAAACTGTGGCCCAGAAAAATCAAACTACCTGCTCACAGACACAGAGCTGGTAAATAGCAGGGCTGTGTTTCTCACTAACAAGGAGTGGTCAGAGCTGTGAATCACCTTTTTATTGTTGTTTGTTTGTTTTTAATGAGACAGGGTCGTCTCACTACCTAGCCCAGCCTGGCCTGGCGATCCTCCTGTCTCAGGCACGTGCCACCATGCCTGACTCACCCTTGCTTCTTAAACATTAATGACAGCTCCAACAGAGAGGATATGTAAATACCTAACATATTTCATAGTCCACAGATTACACATTAGTGGCCTAAGGGCCATTTAAGCCTCCACATTTTTTTTTTAAAGACAATAGAAAGTTTAATAAAAGTGACTTTAGGGATTGGGGATGTTGCTGATTGGCAGAGCCCTTGCCTAGCATGCATGAGGCCCTGGTTCAACCCTGACACCACAAAACAAAAACAAAACAGTTAAAATATTAAACTATAGGCATACAAGTTCACTCCTGTTTGCCTTTCCCTGTTCTCCTTACTACCTTATCACTTTTATGTCACTTTTTACAAATCCATAGTATCTGCTTAGCTTTGCAAGCACTTAGGTTTTCAACCTCATGAAGCTACCTCTTTATTTTACAGTAGTTTAGAGAAACCATACCACCTATCCAAAGACACACAGCAAAATATGGCAGGGCCAGAGGTGAACTCAGATCCGGGCTGCCTGCCTCTGGCATCCATGTCAAGCGACAAGGTGCTCCAAGCAACAACATCCAATCCTGTGCCTTGCAGATTTCCAAGAACATCACTGTTGTACCTAAACTGATTTCTGCAACAGTTCTGGGAGCTAGGTGGTGGCTTTACTCTCCAATGTCAGATAAAGAAACGATATTCAGAGTAATGAAACTGGATCTTGGACAGCAGCAGTAGCAAAAAGGGAAACAGAAAAGGAGGCTTGTGAAACCCAAGTCCCATGTTGCTGTGGGGTCCTAGAGAACAACTCTGATCTGGCAAGCAGGTGGCCAATGAGCTGGAGTTAAAAACAAACAAGCCAACCAAGATTCTGGTTCCTATTATGTTACCAGTTATGTGATCTTGAGCAAGTTCTTAACATCTCTGAGATTCCCCGTTTTCTACAAAACAGATGGAACAGAGTTTACCTACATGACTGTCAGAAGGCTTGAATAAGAATATATGCCAAGCAAGTAACTGTACAATATGTAAGTATTCACTAAGTGGTGACTACATATATCTTCATCTCTAAAATAGGAATGCTAGTGCCTTTGAGGGAAGGGATGGGGTTAAAGAAAAAATTCTAAAAGCCTTTGAGAGAAGAAAACATGGTTGAGGGTGAAGATGGTATGACTTATCTGTGCTGGGCCTATACAGTCTGAAAGGTTACTATGTGGCCAGTGTGAGGGAGATGTGATGTGAGGTTAGGTCAAAGGTAAGCCTGAGGTCAGAGAGGGCTGACTCACATATTTCCAGCCCAAAGTAGTCTTGCAATTCTCGCAGTGGATGTCAGCGACAGCATGAAGGCCAGTCAGCAGCACCCGCTCCTCGGCCGGCCCGCAGCCCACGTTTACCCTGCAGGGACATGGGGCAGTCCCAGAGAGGGTCCTGCCATCACAGACCCCCCTCAAGCTTGTGTCTTTCCTTAGCATACAAGAAAGGGGTGAACACGGCTTCCAGCCTGAGCCAGGGGACTTTGGGAGTCTCAGCATGATGCTAGATCATAACAGAGGGTCGGGACAGAAAGGAAGGAGGGCAAATACTCACACAGAGTTGAAGAGGTAGGCACGCCCCTGACTGCCCTGGAAAGACTGAAATGTAGGGAAGCAGAGATGGTGGTGGGATGGTCAGGGATACTGAGGAGGAGCTGCCAGGGAGCCCCTCTGGTCTCCCACTCCATCCTCAACTGTGGCCTGGTTACCTTGGAGATGAGGTCGTCGTGGTTGGCCAGGTGAGCTCGGCAGTGGGCACAGCTGTACCTTCGGTGACAATCATCCAAGTAGGCCTGAAACGTCTTGGGCTTTGAAATCCGAACCATGGCGGGGGCCAGGGGCAGTGGCCCCACGCGGGGAGCAGCCCACGGGGAGCAGAGGGAGCCCAGTGCCTGCCAGGGTGAAAGTAGGTGGTCTGTCAGGACCCAGCTACCTACATGCAGGCACACCCAGCACCTCTGTCTGTCACACTTGGCTGCTCTCTCCTTTCCCTAGAGCCAGCAACCTCACCAGGGACCAGTTTTAGTTCTGACTCAGTGATGAGGACTCAGGTTGCATCAGCGGGGAAACTGAGGCTAGGAGGAGCTCAAGGTGAGTCACCCACCTGCTTCTTGGCTCACCCCGCTGACCTAGTATCTGAAGCTGGAGGAAGGGGCTTTACTGTAGATGAGCTGTCACTTCCCAGGTTAGGGGAAGTATGTGGCTTAGGAATTGGGTGGTCCTTAAGACCTCATCTGGACTGTGGGTGGGGCTACTTTGAGGTTTAGGGAGTTCACCTGGGGAGAGGGTTTCTTACCTGAAGGAGACTAGAAGCTTCACTGAAGGTGGAGAGTCTCCTGGGAGGGGACGTGCCCTTACCTGTGGGCGCTGGGGCGCTGGGGCCTCTCCGCGGAGGGGACCTTATCTGCCTCTGAGAGCCTTACCTGAGACCCCAGACCTGGGGCGTAGGGTGGGGGACCGGCGCCTGGGGAAAGGGAGCAGTCTTCATTGATGGGGTGGCGGCGCGGACCTCACCTTGCCTGGGCGCGCGGGGGTCTGGTCCGCGGGGTGGCCTGGTCTGGGAGTGGGGGGCGCTCCTGGTGGGCGCCGTCCCCCCTCCCCGGCCCTGGTTCGCAGCCGCCTCCACTTGTTTACACCGAGACCAGCTGCGCGGCGGCTGCGGCGGGAGGGGGAGGGAGCCTGCCTCCCGTCCCGGCGGCCGCTGTGGCCAATCGGCGTGGGGCATGCAAATGAGGGGGCGCGTCACAAGGAGGTGGGTGTAGGGCCGGGCTGCCCATCCCCCTGCTGCCTGCTCCTGCTGGCCCGGAAATGCGGATGCGGCCCGCAACCCAGCCTAGCAGCCCGGGGGGACCGAGCCTCCTGGTCTCTTTGGCTTGCTGCGGTGCTTGAAGGGGCAAGGATTTGAGGGTCCACACCTGATGTGGGTTGAGGAGGAGGATGGAGTCTGGAAGTGATAGTCGTAATTATCTGCCTTTATCCATAGCCTTTGCCCCGCTCTTATCCCAGCAGCAATCCTGTAAGGCAGTTTCTCTTATTGTCTCCATTTTAGCAAAGTGAGATCTAGCATCTCTCCGAGATTATCCTGCTGGCAAGAAGGAAAGTCATGATGGTCTTTATTATAGCGTCTGAACAGTGGTAAAGGTGCCCGTTGCTGTTAAGCTCCTGAGAACTACATCCTTAGAAAGCCAGTACTGATGAGCATCACCTTCTCCAGGGAATGTTCTTTGATACCCCTACTTTCCAGGATGGGATTGGTCTGGGGGTGAAAATGCTGTTTCAACATGTGTCTGCCACACGTAGTCTTTCTAGTTTACTGCAGAGGTCCCAGCCCCAGGCGTGGCCTAGAGTAGGCACTAGATAAATACTTGTGCAAGAGGCACATTCCCTAAGTAAGGTTTCAGGGCTGGAGGAGACCTGGGGTGGTAAGTTGGTAGAGCAAGGGAGCAGATGGCTGTGAACTCATGCCCACCCTCTGCAGCTCAGTAGGGCAGCCCTTGGGACAAGACATGGGAAAGGAGACTGGAACAAGCATCTGTGGCTCTGAAGAGGTTGAAGCCCAGGACACCTGGGTTGGCTCTGCAAAGTACATTCCTGAGGACCCAAGGCTAAGCTGGCACAGGGTGTGGTGTAACTCTGGGTCTGGAATGTGGTGGAACAGGTGGCCAGGCTGGCTTGGCTCAAGTTCTGACCCCAGGCTGGCCTTCATCTGCCCAAGCTGCCATGTTTAGTCTTCCAAAATCTACCCTTACCCCCCACTCCAAGCACAACTGTGACTGAAAAGAAAATATTTATTTTTGTGGAAGAAAAACAGAGGTCTCAGAGTTGGGTCATTAGTTCATGAGTATCCAGGTAGTGCCTCAGGGCTGTCGGATAATCAGTCATGACGCCAGTAGCGCCCAGGTTGAAGGCCACTTCAAAATCTGACTCTTCATTAAGGCACCAAAATATTACCTGAGCAGGGAGAGAAAGGCTTGATAGTTTCCAAGTGACTTTACCTGGAACTTCTTACACCCAGATGCTGGGCACTCTCTTCTTACTGTGGAGACCTCCCAGTAGCAATACACTGGAACCTATTATTAACTTTTCAGGAATTTTGAAAACTAGTTATTTCACAGCCATTGTTAAAAATTAAATTGAACTGGGTGTGGTAGCCTATGCCTATACTCCCAGCACTTCGGGAGGCTGAGGCAAGAGGATCACAAGTTAAACTCAGCTAGGGCAACACAGTGACTAAGATTCTGTCTCAATTAAAAAAAAAAAAAAGCTGGAAATGTAGCTCAGTTCAACCCTCTCTCCATAACAATGATTTTTTTAAAAAAGCTTACAATTAAATATTAAAAAGGAAAATACTCAAAACTTAACATTTTCTGATTATTTTACTACCTTTTACTATTTCCTACATTCTTCAGGTTATTTGTGGCTGCTGAATCTGTTAGATGGGAATACTATATGTGCTACCACACATCTATGTCCAATTCTGCATTTAGTGACTTCTGATTGGTAGCCTGAAAATGACCAAGATGGTAGTGTAAAAGCCAGGGAAAGTAATGCTTAAACTAGGGTTTTGACTTTTCCTCCCAGGCAATGGGCTGTTGACCACTTCCCAGCACCCATGTTTCCCAGCCTGTCCCAGTCCCTGCTGCTCTGGGCCTTCTCTACCCTCCTCTCTGTGGGCATAAAGGCAGGTAGAGATGATCATTTATTCCAGGCACCTGTCTATTTCTCAGCTTGGCAACTAAGGGTTATGGTTCAATCTCAAAAAGTTAAGATCCAACCTGAGACGGTTGAGCAGAAAGAGCTTTGTCATCCTGAGGCCTCCCTCACTCAAACATTCAGTCAATAGCCAAGTCCTGGTCTCCCTAAGTTCACCCTCCCCCACCCCCACTGCTCTCTAATGAGACCCAGCTTGCACACTGACCCCACCTCTTCCCCACATGGTAGTTTTCGTGACTCACTCTACACACCTCACTAGGACTAGCTCTCCCTTGCTGAAGCCCCTCAAGGCTTCCTGCCCCAGTGGGCTGAAGTCCATGTTCTCTTCTGAGGTCAGTGGGGCAGCCTGCCTTGGCCTAAGCTGCTTCCTCTGGGTTGTGGCCTGGAAACCCTCCTAGTGCCTCTTTATCCATAGAGCCCCTGCCTAAGATGTGCTCCCTCTCACCCTTCCCTGACCCCATAGCCATGCAAGCAAGTCATGGCCTGCTACATCTCCTTCCTCTGCCCTTGATGGTGAAGACATCACAGTGATGGAACTTTGTCTACATTTGCTAATTAGATGGCCTGGATATAGCCAATGCTTAGGAGGGTGGGCTGCTGGACCTGGTATCCTGCTTCACAGGGGCCAGGACAGTGGACTCAAAAGTGTTCACATCTTCAGAATGGCTGACATTTATCCAGCCTTCATTGAGCAACAATTACACATCCAGAGGAGTTATGTGAAGCAGTCTTCCCATTCAACAGGTGAAGAAACTGAAGATTTAGAAGCTGAGGTGACCTGCCTAGGGAACCGCAAGCTCACAGTAGAGCAACTGCGCCTTGCTGCTAGGCCATGCTGGGAGCTTCCTTCTTGCCTCACCTGCACCCCTCGCTCCTCCAAATGTTGGATCAGACTTTTCCTCATGATGGCCCTGGGATGCAGAGGAGGAGGAGATGATGAGTGAGCAACAGAGAAGGGCAGCAGCAGGTCCCTATGGGGCGCCCCACCATCCTTCTTGCCCACCTCACCATTTTGTAACCATAGCCGCCAGCTGGTTCAGACCAGAGCAGGAAAATGGGAAGTACGTCCTGTGGGGAGAAGGTGGTGGAGATCAGCTGTGTGGGTCTCCCTCTGTCATGAAGGTGGGGGTTAGGGTGGTAGTGGCCCTCTGGCCAAGGGAATAACTCTTGTCCTTTGGTGGCATCTACTCTGATACCTTGGAATCCATGGTGTGAGGACTTCCTCTCACCATCTTACAGATGAGGAAAACTGAGTCTGAGAGATTGAGGGGACTTGCTAAGGTTCATGGAGGTGGGCCAGGGCCAAGGGCTAAAGGAGGAGCTGGGGCCAGGGCCAAAGGCCAGCTTGATTCCAAAGCGGGACAACCCATCTGGATGTCATTCTGGCCGGGTCTGGCCAGTTTCTTGAGCCCAGAAAGTACTTAATATGTTGTTTCCTTGTCCGTAATTTTCCCACTCTAGGGGTGGCTTTAGATGCACTTTTTAGTGTTCCAGGGAAGGCTCTGGAGTCAGATTGAGGCCAAACCTGGGCCCTGTACTTCAGCTGTGTGACCTTGGGCAAATGACAGAACCTCTCTTGGCCTCTGATTCTCCATGGATACTAAGGGAGTCATGATTTCTATATTTCATGGAGGCACTGAAAGTTAAAGGTCAAACATTCCAAAATATGTGAAAACACTTTACAAATCCTGTATAAAATGTCACATACACACTTGAGGCAGGATCACAAGTTTGAGATTCACCTGGCCAACTCAGTAAGCCTCTCTCTCAAAATAAAAAAAAGGGCTGAGGATGTAGGTCAGTGGTAGAGTCTCCCTGGGTTCAGTCCCCAGTACCAAGGGGGAAAGTGCCATATACAAACCTTTGTAGCAAGGATTGTGGAGCTGATTGGGAGCTTCCTTTGAAATAATTATGACATACCTCTTAGAGATTTTGATGATAACAGCCTTGCAGAAGGGGGCAGAAAGCACTGGGGACCACCTCAGAGAAGTCAGAAAGCATTGGGGGTGGGAGGGGTTAAGGGCTAGGAAGTATCCCAATTCCTGACACTCTGATCTTCTGCTACTTTGTTTCTCCTTGTGTCCAGTCCAAGGAAGCTAACTTTTTCCTTGTGAAGATCAGGGAGCAGCTATAATGATTGACCAGACTGTAAACTTGTGGAGGGCCTGACCTACCCATATAGGTCACATTTACTAATGCAACTGCACCTGGAACAGAGAAGGCCTTCCATCAATATTTTGAGTGAATGTGGAATGAAAGAACCCTTTTTCTTAAAACTACACATCAATATATACTTGCATATATTTTCAGGGTTTAGCCAGGCATAGTGGTACGACTGTAATCCCAGTACTCAGGAGGCTGAGGCAGGAGTTTGAGGCCAGTGTGAGCTACATAATGAGCTCAATAATTATTATTATTTCAGGGGGAATACAGATCTCCTAGTGTTTGTGGATGCTGGACAGAAGCACTGTCTTTAAAAGACTGTGGAGTTCTCTGAGGGTGTCCAGGAGCTGAGGTGTGGTGGTTCCTCCTGCACTGTGGGTCCTGAGCACTGCAGCATGTACGGGGTTGTTTCTCAGGTCCAGCCCCAACACTGGTACCTGTTGATGATGGTGGGCAGGAAGCACAAGAAGAACTTCTCAGGGATGTGGATGAAGGGCAGCAGCCCCAGGTAATACAGCAGCAGCACCCAGAATGACCGAGGTATTGTGAAGGAAAGTGGCATCTCTGGGTTCTGGGGAGACAAGGGGAGAAGTAGAAGGGATCTGTCTGCTCTTGGGGAAGAAGGGAGGATGCACTGGCTGCAGGGCAACATGCTGGACATTTAGGAGGCCCTATGATGGCAGGCCAAAGTCACATCTCATCACTAGCACCATGGCAGTGTTCTCCAAATCCTGTCCTCAGAGATTGTGCTCTACCTTAGGAGCCTTGGGTGAGGCTGGGCTCTAGTGCCTAAGACAAGGGGCTCTGGGGCCTGGAGAGAAAGGGACTTACAGCGGCCTTGCACTTCTTCATGACTGAGCTCTTCTCCGAGGCCCAGATGGTGATCTCACTGCGATCATAGTGTCTTACCAGGTCTGCTATCTAAGAGGAAGAGAGGGAGGTAAGGGAGCCAGGCCTTCCGGCTGCCCAGCCGAGCCCATCCTGCCTGCAGCACCACCTTGTGAATGAGCTCCTCGTTGTTCGACTTGACCTCCACGCTCATGGGCATCTGCGGGAACCTCTGGAACAGGTCCTCCAGGCGCACCATGTGCCGGTCTGACCCGTGGGCAAAGTGGCCTGGGAGGAGAACCAGGTGAGGTGGGGATCAGGGTTATTGGGGTGGGGAGTGTAAGGGGGGTGGCCCTGGCTTGGGCTCAAGGTGCCTCCTCTCTCACCTGGTGAGAAGTAAACCTCCAACTCTTCCTTGTATAGGGGCAGCTCCTGGAAGTGAAGCAGAGCGTGTCACCAGCAAACACTCAGGGAGGTGTAAGAACTCTGGACATGAGGAATTGTAGACAGGGCCCACCTCAAAGTCCAGGCTGCTCACGTCCTTATTCAGCCCTGACTGGCGAGACAGGTTCTCATCATGTGACACCACTACCACGCCATCCCGGGTCAGCTGGCAGTCGAGTTCCAGGAGCTCGGCTCCCTGAGCCATGGAGCTATGGGAACAAAGATCAGTAGTGGGGGGCTGGGGACAGGGATGAGCCGGATAGGGGTCCATAGGACAGAGTCATGGTTGGATGTGCACACTTACCTGCCCACCTCCAGGCGCTCTAGACACCCAGGTTGGGAAGTGAATGGCACCCCCTGGGTGTCTGCTGTGCACAACTGGCATAACCTTACATGGGAATGTGGCCAGGGCATGCACACTCACTTCATTATGGCCTCCATGGTGTTCTCCAGCCGCTCTCCAGACCCTATGTGGAGGAGTTGGGCAGGTCCCTGTTATCACTTACCCTACCTCTTGGACCTTCCTGGGCCTCAGCCCTCATCTTCAGGTAACTCAGGTAGAACAGCCTTTCCTTCCCAGTCCTTCCCTGCCTGCCTGGCTCTCCTACTTGGTCCTGGCTTTGCTTCTAGCATTCCGCCTTGGGACCTACCCCTCAGTGCTGCCCACGTTGCCCTCACTCCACCTCTAACAGCTGCCATCCTGGCCCTTCCTTCCCTGCCCAGCTTACCTCCCCGGTGGGCTGCTAGGCGAGGACGGAAGGCTGGAGTCCAGGGTGTATGCAGCAGGCGAGGCCGGCGCAGGAAGAAGATGGAGAGTATGATATAGCTGCCCAAGGCAGACAGGGCATAGTAGAGCAGGGTGCTCATGTCCACACTCCCTATCTTGGGTCCTGTGCTGCGAGCACAGCGTCCCAGTGGACTGTGCAGTCTTGCTGCTGCTGGCCTGGCTGGTGTAGGCTGGCTCCACCACTGGCTGGTGCCACGCCCCTGGGACTTGCTGAGCCTGCTACTATGCTGCTGGCCTGTGGCCAGTCTGCAGGGCTCAGATGGGGCAGAGGCAGAAGTCAAGGCAGACAGCCCTGACCCTCCTATTCTCTGACATTTCAGAGACCCAGCACCCTGTGGCCACACTTGTGTGTGTGTGTGTGGGAGGATAAAATACCCCTCCCCACTGGATCTTTCCCCTTCCCATGGGTGCCATGGCCAGAGTACACAGCACATCACCTCGTGCCATTTCCAAGGAATCTGAGGGGCTGCTGGGTGCCCTTGAGTCACTCCTGAATCACCCACTCAGCCAAAAAAGAAGTCAAAGAGCACAGTGCCTAAGGGGAAAACTGACTCCATTCCTTTCAGGAGCTAGAGCTCCTTATACCCCATCCTCAGCTAGAGCAAAAGATTACCAGGATTACATGAAACCACAGCTGGGAAGCAGCTGGATTACAGAGGTCAGTCCTTAAACCAATGTTAGGGTCGGCATCGGCATACACAGACAGAGCCAGGGTCATCTGTATACATATCTCTATATTTATATATTAGATACAGGCATGGGAAGTGGGCAAGGGCCCTGGGCTCTCCTTGGGCCCTCATGCCATTTCTGCTCACCCACACACAGAAGCAGCGAGGGTGTTAAATATGGCAGCTGGGGGTAGGGGGGGTGGCAGCGGTGCGTTTTAGCCAGGACCGGCTCCTCAGGGATACTAGCCCTTGAGACTTAGTAATGTTCCTTCAAAGAAAACAGGGTGGGGTTTCAATGAGGTGAGTGGGGCAGAGCTTGCCCTGAGACTCTACTCAGACTACTGAGTCCCCAGGGTAGGTCCTGGGGCAGCTAGAGCCCTTCCATTCCAGAAAAGTCTACCAGAGATGGGGCCAGCTGGGGAAGATGAAGGCAGAGCAGCAGAGATTTGCTCTGGGCCACCTGAGCTTCTCAAGCTCCAGGGCAGGGTTGGGGTAGGAAAGAGCCTCTGCCTGCCTGACGCAGGAGAGCCCAGCAAAGTGGGAGAAGGAGTCAGGCCCACCCTCAGCCTTGGCCGGGGCTGCACACAGTGTCCACTTTCTAACAGTCCAGCGAGGGGAGAGGCAGGCAGGAGCCAGGGCCTAAAGGAAAAAGCAGGCAGGAAAGGACTGTCAGTGTGCTGAGAGGACACCACAGACCTCAGTGCCTCTCATTTCATCCTTGCAGCTGGTTAGGATAACTTCAGATTGCTGATCCGCAAATGGGGCTAACAGGAACTACTGTGAAGGTTAACTGAGTTGCTGCACAGAAACCTCTTGCAACACTGCTCAGGACTCTTATCATTGCTTGCTCTCATTACAGAATAGTCTCCAGAAACTGAGACACAAGGAAGTAAGGTGTCCTGCCCAATATCATGAAGCTCAAGTAGCAGAACTTGTATCTTGTGCTCAGGTGTGTCTGCCTTTGTTGTGTCAGGCCACAGCTGGCCAGAGGAAGAGGTAGGAGGAAGGAAAGAATGGAGCATGGCTGGAGGTAGTCCCAGGAGTTCAGGTATGTAAATGGCTGACCTGAGCAGGTGGAAGCCTGGCATCTGAATGAGTAGGGTGCTACAGGGCTCCTTCCAAAACAAATAATGGCCTCCCCTGCCTCTGCCTACACTGGGGAGCCAAAGCCTGGTTTGGGTCTTCAGAGTGAGGAGAAAGGCCCCCGATAACCTCTGGGGTCTGCAGTGGTTTCTGGGGTGGGAGGATGCAGGGTGCTGACAAGTGAGCTATAAGGGGTTGGATGATAGTGCAGCTGGAAGGGCTGTGAAGGTCATGAGTCTGTTGCTACCACATGGACCATAGGGGTGAGGCATACCTGAGACAGTACTGAGGTATGCTGGATACTCTGCCACCAGGGTGAGCCTGTGCATGGGTAGCCAGGGCTACTTACCAGGCCCCAGGAGGCAGGGACATCTGTCTTGGTTAGGGGGTATCTGATGCCCCTGGCTGAAAGCGGGCTGTCTCTTGGAAGATAAGCTCCTTCAGCCGCTCCTTGGGTAGATCATCCAGTTCCATGGCAAAAGTGAAGGGCTCTTCAGCCACTGGCTGGGGTGGCAAAGACAGTAAGGCCTGGCCAGGTGTCAAGGGCACTCATTCCCCCACCTGCCCTGCTGCTGGTGGCTGCCTCACCTCATCTGTGGGGTCATAGTACTGCTCCAGGTAGGGGTGAGCCAGCGCCTCCTCCACTGTGATCCGCTTGTTGGGATTGAAAGTTAACATCCGGTCCAGGAGGTCAAGAGCTGAGGGGTAGAAGGCCGAGTCAAAGAGAAGGCCAAAGAGCTCCAAGCACCATCATTCTGCCTTGTGCCCTGGGGGCCTGCCTACTAAGGCAGCTAGTGGTATCACGCAGCCTTCTGCACACCCAGGTGGTAGCCCAGCCCCGCCCCTAAGTCTCTCTCACCTTTGGCGTCTGACCTGGGAAAAAGCTTGGCCCAGGCCACCTTAGTCTTAGAAGGCAGAGACTGTAGGTAGTTTCGGGCCTTCATGTTAATGATACAATTCAGGTCCTCCTGGGACGGGGAGCCCAAGATACCTGTGGTTAGATGAATGTCTTGGTGAGAAATCACCTTGGCCTGGGAACAGAACAGGGAAGAGGCAAGAAAAACAGACCCAACCCAACCCTGACTCCTCTCTTACCTCCCAGCTAAGAGTATAGTGAAGGGGAATGGACTGGAACTCAGCAGCTCTTGGTTCAAATCCTAGCTCTAGCACCTCCTTAGGTGTGGAACTTAGCTTTACTTTTCCCATCCATCAAGTGGGGATACACAGCTCATCGAAATAATGAGATGCTGAAGGGACTCCACATCCTTAACTTTGAGATATCTCACCTCCCATAAGCTAATCCCCTTCTCCTTCAGATATCCAGGCCTGCCTCACCCAGAATGTGGTTGAGCTGGTCCAGGTAGTGCTTTCCAGGGAAGATGGGCCGGTTGGAGAGCATCTCAGCCAGAATGCAGCCCACAGACCAGATGTCGATGGACTTGGTGTAGCCCTGGGAAAGAGGGGAAAGGGGGTCCTGGGCTGGCCTCAATAGGTTCTAACTTGGATTCAACACAAGGCAGAATGTTGACTCTGGAAGAACCAATGTTCTGCTTCTTTTTGGAGCTCAAGGACCAAAAGGTAGATGTCCTGTGTCACAGAGGCCAACACTCATGACAGAGACAGTTTCGTCCCTTCAGTGGTGGCAAGTTCTCCTACCTTAGAGTTAAGCATGATCTCTGGAGCCCGGTACCAGCGTGTGGCCACATACTCAGTCAGAAAGCCAGTGTGGTCATGCTCAGGATCAGCAATCCGGGCCAGGCCGAAATCACAGATCTGGAATGAAACCCAGGTTGCTAGGCTTGGTGCACAAAGCCTCCACAGCCCAAGTGGTCATACTGCCATGCCGCTGCTAGGCTGGCCCCCTTGCTGCCATGCTTCTGCTGATCACTTGGCAGCCCTAGATCCCAGGAAGTGGGGGGCAGCCACCCAAACTTCTGACCTTAAGGTCGCAGGTGGTGTTGATGAGCAGGTTGGAAGGCTTTAAATCCCGGTGGAGCACATTGGCCGAATGGATATACTTGAGGCCCCGAAGGATCTGGTAGAGGAAATAGCAGATGTGGTCATTGCTCAATTGCTGGCTTCTGAGCAACTTATACAGGTCCGTCTCCATCAGGTCCTGCACAATGTAGCTGAGAAGGGCTCCAGAGACCCCCAGGTGGGGGGTAGCAGGAGGTACTTGGTTAAGGAAAGGAAGTTCTCACAACCAGGCTACATATTCCCTCCAACTAGGACCCTAAGCCCTTTGCCCTGGTGAGATGGGGAAGGCTTAGACCCTCAGTTGCAGCTCAGCTGGTGATCAAGAGTAAGGTACTTCCATTCTGTAGCCTTAGTTTCCCTACCAGGGATATAAGGGTACTAATAAACTTCGAGGCAAGAGAACTTCAGCATTAAGAGTAGCAGCTTCAAAGTTAACCTACCGATGTCCAAAATCTCCACTCTACTACTCACTGGCTTTATGATCTTAACCTGTCCATGCCTCAGTTTCCTTATCTGACAAGGAGGATAAGTAACTGTTCTTTAGTATATGGGATGACCCACGCAGACAGTCAGCCCAGTGTTTGGCATGCTGTAAGTGCTCAGCAAACTTCTTTTGTTAATATAAAGGCCAGAGCCACTGGGCTGTTGAGGGGGTTAAGTGAGATAATGTATGAACACCATCTGGCATGCAATAAATGTTTGCTTAAAAATAAATGCCTGAAAAAAAAAATGCCT
The DNA here is from genome assembly GCA_004027455.1 of Hydrochoerus hydrochaeris. Lineage (NCBI taxonomy): Eukaryota > Metazoa > Chordata > Mammalia > Rodentia > Hydrochaeridae > Hydrochoerus > Hydrochoerus hydrochaeris. Next base: position 55,225 of record PVLA01006317.1, read on the forward strand.
GCCTTATGGGAATGATCTGTGCCAGAAAAATGAAAAGACACTTCCAACAGTATGCTCCTACTCAAAGAAGAGTGCCTGGCCATACATCAGAAGGCAGAGAAGTAAATGTTCTTTAAATACTTGAAGATAAAACAAAGGTTAAACATAAATAAATGCCATGTGGTTTGTCTCTGGAAGTGTAAGTCAGAGTTGTCTTTTACAAAGAACATCAGGATAAACCTTGCTGTTTTATAGGGGGGGGGGTCCAGAGATGCAGTGCCTTACTTAGGGTAACACAGCAGCTGAGGTGAGTGTGGTGATTTTGTGTCCTCAGTCTGTGGTGGGGACCAAAGATACCACAGAACAAATCCTCACTTTTGGGCAGAGGTCTGGGACTGGCAGGAGTGAGTAATGAAGAGACAGTGGGTCTTATACTCAGACAGGAAGCGTATAACAAATTAGGCAAGCAATATCAGGGAAGGCAACAAAGGCTGGGCCGCCCTCCCTGGGCAAGGTGCAAGTCCATAGGTGATGAGGGTAGGGCTCTGAGCAGGAAGCTCAGAGAAAGGACAAGTTCCTACCTGGCGGAAGGCAGGAGGCAGCAACAGAGACACTCGATCTTAGACTTTCTATGATTTGTGCCAAAGGTAGCATAAGAACCATTAAAATACTTGTCATGCACAGTGCCTGACACATAGTAAGCATATAAGAAAAGGACCCAGTAAGCAGTTTGTTAAGCATGAACTGACTGGGCAGAGGCTGGATCTTGTCACATAACTGCAGATGTCAGAGGACAAAGCTCCCATAGAACCCATCTTGTCCAGCCTCCCTCCTCCCCTCTGCATTAGGACACAGAGCAGAGAAAGACTCATCCAAGGCCACTCTGGCTACAGTGAGCCAGGATCCACCTGAGGCCTCTCAGTCCTCTCACATACACTGGGCTCTCCTCTACTGGAGAGTTTCTTTTGCTAGGTTTGTTTAGGTGGATGGTAGGGAAGATGGAAACAGAAAGAAAGTCAATTTCCCAGTCCAGTTTTGTGGTTGTGTCTGGCCAGCCGGCAGGCAAGATGAAGGATACACATCTCTCATGGCTTCCAGGGTTGGTGCCCGAAGAATATCTCGGATGCCTATGACATTCTCATGGCGGAACCGCAGCAAGATCTGGATCTCCCGTAGTGTGCGCTGGCAGTAGGTCTGATGCTCAAAAGGACTGATCTTCTTTATGGCCACACGAGTCTTTCGCACGTGGTCATAAGCTGAGCTGAGAGGGCCAGAGATGTTGCTGGCCTTACAAAGGGGGAATCCATGCTTGGTGGCCCCACCCCGAGCTTGGCAGAGAGAAAAGGGAGCAGAAAAGGGCTCTGGCCAAGTCATAAACAATGCTGGTTCCTTCCCACTGTGAAGGCCGGGAATCTCCAGGGAGAAAGCTGGGGACCAGCCAGGCGGCCTTTTAGTGACTTTACAAACAGAGGAAGAGACTGACTGCTCACTGACTTCACTTCCCTTCTCGACCCTTTTTTTCTAGTTGTCCTGCCCCTCCCCCTCCTTTTCCCAAGTGGGGTCCCTCAACTCAAGATAGGTCCGGGGGTAGGAAAGTGTCCAGAATAGAGGTGAGGTAAATATACTAAGAAGGAAGCAGTCCTGGGGCACCAGAGAGTAAGGATAAAAAGGGGTGGGTCTCAGGGCGAGGTACCTGGGCAGCCTAGCCGTTGCTATAGTAACAAAGGCCCAGACCACATAGCAAGACAAAAAAAACTCACAGACCCCCTACCAAAGGATGCAGGGAGGTATTCTGACCTCCTCATCCTTCACTGGGACCCCGGCAGAGCAGAAGGGGAGGGTTGCAAAGCCTGGGCCCTCCCTGAGCCCCTAACTCCTCTCTCAAACTCCCTGGCACAGCCTCACTGGGGGTATCCAAGGCATCCTCTCCCCTCAAAAGGGCCCTTCGTTCCCCTTCCACCATTACTTATGTTCTTAGCTTCACTCTCTGTCTCTAGGGCCCCTAAAACGTCCACAGTTCCCGACGTCCTCTCAGTTGTCCCTTCTTTCATAATGTAAGCATCGGTTCAAAACCACCAAGCCCCCTCCCCGGAGAAGATAGGTAGCGCCCCCTCCCCCAGAAGCACTCCAAGGCCCTCCCTGGGACACTCCCGGAGTCTCCAGAGTCCACAGCCTCTTCGGATCGCTCGGGGTCTCCTGGTCTCAGAGGTACGGGACGTCCCCCTCACACTAACCTCCCGGCGCCCCCTTCCCGGAACGCCCCCTCACCTGACCATGCCATAGGCACCCTCGCCGATGTACTGCAGCTGCGTGTAGCGCGGGCCCACGTCGAACGGCTGGCCCTTCACGACCTCCACTTCCCCCGAGACCCCCAGGCCGACCCCACCAGCTCCCCCGGGCTCCCCGCCCCCGCCCCCCTGAGCAGCCGCCGCCATCTCCACTCCTCCCCGCCCTCCCCTGGCGGCCCCGCCCGAGGGCCCGCCCCTTCCCACCGCCTGGTCACCGCGGGGCCGCGCTCGCCAAGCCCCGCCCCCATCCCGCCCCTGCGCGCCCCGCGACGTCACGTGACCCGCCGCGCGCTCCCCGGCTGACCGGCGTGGTGCCAGGTTCTGGGCTGCGCCAGACCCGCGTGCCCCAGTCTGCCAGAGACTCGCCAGGCGCTCAGGGAGACTGTCACGCCCTCTCTTCAGAGGCGAAGCAGCCCATGACTTATCGCGTGCAGCGCCTGTGCGCTGGGGCCGGCCTCTTGACTTTGAGGCCTGCAGAGTGAGGGGCTGGTGGCCCCGGAGTTCTGGGACGAAGCCGTCGCAACCCTCAGCAAGGCTCACGTGAATTATCAGCCCTTTGTAGTTTACCTCCCTGAGCCATCCCTGTGCCTGTTTTGCAGTTGTCCTGGGAGACCTGCCTCTTAAAACCGACAGATGAGTAGCTGATACTAAGTCTTCCAACACAACTGGGGTGGTGGAACTCGGGTTCGAACTCCAGGCCTAGTGTCTGCCACAGAGCCCTGTGGAAAGCGTTAGGGGACTTCGCCCTGCTAGCATCTGCCCCATGTGGGTCCTCTGCCTTACTGCACAGGACAGATACCGCACCTTTCATGAGAAGCAGGAGAAAGGTGTGAAAGCTGCAAGAAAATATGACTGGATTCAATTAAAATACACTAGCAGCCTTTTGAAATAGATAACAAGGTAGATAACATGTGTTGTCATTGGATTTGGCAAAACTGGAATCCTGTTAAGATAATGAGCTTTGATTCTGTTTTAGAGCAGCCTTACAATATAGGTTTCATCTGATTTTTGCAGCTGGGTGAACAGGAGCCCTGTGTTTATTACAATAAACCCAGTGCCTGGCACTCAGACATTCAAAAAGTATTTACTGCAGTACTGGAGACTGAACTCAGAGCCTTGAGAGTGAGCTACATCTCCAAGACTTTTAATTTTTTGGAGACAGGGTCTTGCTAAATTGCTAATTTGCCCAGGCCAAACTCAAACTTGTGATCTTTCCTCATCCTCTCAGGCTCCTGTGATTATAGCCGTGCAACATCATACCTGGCTCTAATTTTTTTTAATGAATGAAGTTTAGCAGATAGAGAATCGGAGTTGGGTTAACTAATTTGAGTAAAAGGTCCCTGTGATAGTGACAGAGCTGAGACTCAAAATTATGCCTTCTGACACAGAGGTGGAGGCCCTTTCTAATTCTATGCTGTCTAAGAATCACTGGCTGTTGGCACTGTAGAGGGGGTTCTCAGAGACCACGTGGTCCAGCCTCTCACTTCCCAGAGAAAATGTGAGCTGGAGGTTTCACAAACATAGCCCCTCAGCTTCAGCAAGTAATCACATTGTTTTTTCTTCCAGAGAAGTTGGGAGTAGATTGTTGTATGCATTACAGATCATGGGACAAAATGGAACAGTAATTAACAATTCTGAAATTGCTCATAATTAGATTCATGGTCAGGCACTTGCAGATTAATGAGATCTAGTGGCTGATTCCCAGCAGCCCAAGTCACTGAAGGTTTAAGAGCTACTAATTAGAACAGTGACTTTAGTTATTCATTTGAAAAACTAGTAAATAGCATTGTGGCTAGTCAGAGATTACGATGTGGTGTGGATTTGCAGTTAAGAACAAGACATCACTGGAGCCAGATTGCCCGAGTTCAATCCCATCTTTGTGACTTTGCAGCGTCTTGCCGTGTGATCCTGAACTCCACTGGACTGTCTACAGTGATGTTTCTAATCCATTAAAGATGCACATACATAAATCAATTTAATGCTAGATAGATGAATGTGATAAATATATGATGAGCTCAGGGGTAAGCAAAATCATTCTGGAGAAATGATGGAGGAGTGATCCTTGAACCACTGAAAAATAAGTAAGGTTTCAGAAGGTTAGGAGAAAGAAGGTCAGGGACAAAAAGCAGCATATGCCAAATCGCAGAGGAGGCCTCTGACTTGTCCTGTGTAGCTGTGGAAGGAAGATTCTGGGCAGTCTCAGGCTGAAGGCATAGGCTGGGCCAGATTGAGGAAGGTGTCCAATTCTGGCAAGAAGTTTGGATGTTACTCAGAAAGCAGAAAAAAAAAAAAAAACCGCTTATGGGACTTCTGCCAAATCATTTTGTAACTGCGGGAGAATGTAGTAACTCAGAGAAAAAACACCATGGAGTTCAGCTGGGAGGCTTTCTGAGGAGGAGTATTTCATGGCATAGGAAAGGCTGTGTGTCAAGAGGGGGCCAGCCTGCCTCCCGTGAGACTGCTGCCAGTCTCAGTAAAGGAGTGTGACTGAGACTCCCCCCTAGTGGTTGAGGCTGGTATTTGCTTGGCGAACTGGACTGAGATTTGAGTCTACTTGACAGGTTCTTATTTATATGGACTGCACATCTATTCTGTGCCAGGCACCCCTATGTTCCTTATCTCCTATAATCCTCACAGTGATCATATGAAGTAGATGCTATTAACATTTAGCTGGGAAAAACCAGTTGCTTCCTGAACCATAGAGGTGGAAGGGGTTTGGGAATCATTTTTTCCTCCCATTTCATTTTCATTGTCTCACAGCTCACTGTTTCTCTAATGTCTCCTGTTTGGCTTTGTCCTTTGTTGTCTGGATCTACCTAGACTAAATCTTCAGCCAGTTTTTACGTTTTTTGGGTTTCAAGGTCTGGTATATTGAGCACAAATGAACAATGTCACTTTGGCTAACTCTATTGATCAGGATCAGCACTTGATTAGGACCCTGGCTCAGAATGCATTTTTTTTTTTGTACCGGAGATTGAACTGAAGACTTTGTGCTTGCCAGGCAGGTGCTTATGCTGCTGAGCTAAATCCCTGGCTCAGAATGCATTTTAAAATGAAAAGGTATATGCATGCAGGTGTGCATGGTGCTCAGAGTTGAACCCAGGGCCTCTCATGAGCTAGGCAAGTGTTCTATCACTGAAATACATCTCCACCCCTTTTCATTTTATTTTTTGAGACAAGGTCTCACTAAATTGTCCAGACTGGGCTCAAACTTGTGATTGTCCGGCCTCAACCTCCCAAGTAGCTGGGATTATAGGTATGCACCATTGCACTCAGCTCTGAGTTTTTAAAAAGGAAAAGAAATAAAAACAAAACAAAAAACCCCAACCAAACAACCCCCTTCCAAATATTATGGCCCCAAAATCTCTTCTGTGTGGGGATTTAGCTCAACGGCATAAGCGTCTGCCTGGCAAGTGTGAGGTCATGAGTTCAATCCCTGGTACAAAACACACACACACACACACAAAAAAAAAAACCCATTTCTCTTCTGGGCATGAGGTTCCTTCAGCTGGGCCCTTCTTTGATATGTTTGTTGTCAGCTCAGCCTGTCCCTAGCTAGGTTTGTTCCTGGACTGTCCTCTTTCTCACCAGCCTTCTGTCTGTCTCCCTGAGTCACATCATATTCTTTTGTGGTGTCTACTTTTTCCTTCATGTGCATTATTCTTGGCCATTGTCTTCTCCCTGGTTCCAGTCTTTATTTTCCAGAGTTTACTGGGGCAAGTGGATAAATACAATAGCATATCCAACGAAGGTCATCCTCTTGGGTTGGAATGTAGCTCAATTTCATGGTACTTACTTGGCATGAGCAAGGCTTGAGTTCCATCCCCATCACTGCAAAACGAAAACCAAGCAAGGAATGTAGCACTCCCCAGCTACTTGGGAGGCTGAGAAGATTGCAAATTAGAGCACCCTGGACAACTTAAGCCATGCCTTAAAAATGAAACAAAAATGCTGGGGCTGTAGGTTGGTGGGAAAGTACTTGCCTAACGTAAGTGAGGCCCTGAGTTTCATCTGCAGAACTTAAAAGAGAATTGTTTTCTCCTCTTAAACCTGTTTCCTTTCTGGACTTTATTTGTTTTAATATCACTATCATTCTATCGAAATTGTCCTGTTATTTTGGTTTTTCCTTTTTCCCCCATATCTAGGCAACTCTTTGTCATTTTATTGTCATAGCATTTCCTGAAGTCATTCCCACTACAATCGATCACATCATTTTTTGCTTGTTTGTTTGTAGCACTGGCCTTAAATCTGGCTGCTCTGCACTGAGCTGCATCTCCAGCCCTTTTGTATTTTGAGGAAGGGTCTTGTTAAATCACTAAATTGTGTAGTCTGGGCTTGAGTTTGTGATGCTCATACCTCCAGGAGTGCTGGGATTGCAGACATGCACCACCATGCCTGACAGTACTAGTGACTGAACTCAGTCTTTTCACTGAGCTAATGAAGTTACAGAATTTTCATGATCCAGTCATTTCCAAAAGCCCATCTTGTGGACACAGATGGGGACATCTTAGCTCCAAACCATACACCATTCATATGCCTCTCTCCTGTTTTATCTTTCATGAAACTTACTGCACTTTGTCATTATATTTTCAGTTGTGGGATGACAGCGTGTAGTGATTGTTTCTCCATTTCTTTGCTTCTACAAATTCATGCCCCAGAACTGTGGGCAGTGGGTACTGTTGCTGTGAACACAGTTGACTATGCTATTTGAATATATATCTCGTGATTACCCAAGTGCTATGTTGGAAATGGCTGAGTTGGAGAGGGACACTGAATGCCTATATTTGGGGGGTGGTACATGATATACTTGAATTTTACAATGACTGTGTATATGGGGTCCTCATTTCACAGGCATAGAAAAGTCAAATAGGAAGGTTGGGCGACTTGCTCTATACCCCACTGGGAGGTGTCTGGCCTTGGCTTTAAACTCATGTCTGTATGACTCTAGAAGCAGAAGTTACAAGTAGGTGATTCTAGACCATATATATACAGCTTCAGATGTACAATGCTTGGCTTGTGTCACTTTGTTTTACTGCAATTTGGGGGGGAAATCTAATCAAAACAAAAATCAAGGCTCTTGAAATCAGGCTTCCTAGGTTTGAATCTTGTTAACACTCAACAGTTAATTAGTAACATCTTCTGTTTTTTCATCTAAAAAAAGTAGAGGTAGCACTTACTTCATAGGGATGTTAAGATTTAAGTGTTTTTATATGTGAACCTGGTTGAGTGGCATAACTTTTCTGAATTTTCACTTTCTCAAATGCAAATTTGAGATAATATTATTCCACCTCTTTCACAAAGTTGTAAGATAGTGAAATTTTGGAGATTTTGAATATTTAGGTATTAAATTTCCAAGGCTATATATGAATGTTAGATGTTGCCTATCATTAAAGCTGTCTCCTTAAATTGACATATTTTTTTTAAATTAGGGTATTAATCAGGGCTGGGTTATAGCTCAGTGGAAAAGCTCTTGCCTTGCATGTGCAAGGCCTTGAGTTTGATCACCAATATGGCAAAAAAATTTCACAGATTGTCAAATTTTGGTAATTGCATCAATTGTGTGACAGTTATCATAATCAACCTGTTGAAAAATTTCTTCAAAGCTCCTTTCCAAGGCCAGGCATGGTGCACTTGCCTGTAATCCCAGCACTCAGAAGGCTGAGGCAGGAGGATTGCTACAAGTTCAAGGACAGCCTGGAATACATATCAAGTTCAATGCCAATCTGAACTACATAGTAAGAGCCTGTCTCAAAAAACCAAAACTAAAACCAAGCCAAACCAAACAACCAACCAATCAAAAAATAACAAAAAAGAACCTTTTCCTGTGATTTTTACTTTCAAGAAATAAATGATCTATTTCTGTCACTATAGTTTTACTTTTCTAGAATTTCATATAGAGTCATATAGTGTGTAGTATTTGCATTTGTTTTTTTATACTTAGTGTAATAGTTTTGAGATTCATTTTTGTTATATATCTTAAGACTTAATTTCTTGAAATCAACTTTTTGATATAATATTTACATACAGTATAAAACATTGATACATACTATTAATACTATATCTAATTGATTTATGTAATATATATAATTCACATGCAATAAAATTCACTGTTTATATATTTATTTTGGTGTTAGGGATGAAATTCAAGGCCTCATTCATGTTATGCTCTACCCCCAGCCCCAAAATCCATCATTTTAAAGTGCACAGTTCAGTGGGTTTTGGCATTTTCAGATTATACAGCCATCACCAATATCTAATTCCAGAACATTTTCATCATCCCTAAAATAACGCTTCTTCCATAGTCCTCACCTTCCCACCTCTGATAGCTATTAATCTGCCTCTGCCTCTCTGTTCTAGAAATTTTGTATAAATGGAATCATATAAAATGTAGCCTTCGAATCTGGGTTCTTTCACTTAATGTGATGTTTTTAAAACTCATCCAGATCATAGTATTTATCAAAACTTTATTTTTTATGTCTGAATGACATTCCAACATATGAATGTGCCATACTTATATTCATAAGTTGATGAACATTTGGGTTTTTCCCATTTTTTGACTATTGTGAATAACTGTGCTATGAACATTGATACACATGTTTTTGTGCAAATGTATCTTCAGTTCTCTGAAATTGCTGGGTCATTATGGTAACTTTTTAATTTTTTTTAAGACAGGGTCCTGCTATTATTTCTTTTTCCTCTTCTTCCTCCTCCTCCTTCTTTTCTTTTCTTTTCTTTTTTTAACCTGAAACAACAGAAATTTATCTCTCACATAGTTCAAAGGCTGAAGTCTGAGCTCAAGGTGTTAGCAGGTCCAGGCTCCTTCTGAAGGCTCTCAGGAAGAACCTTTTCTTGCCTGACTTCTGGTGATTGCTGGCAATCCTTGGCATTCCTTATCTTGTAGCCATATTGCTCTCATTCTCCCCTCTGATTTCATATGGCATGTTTCCTCTGTGTTTATCTGTGTCTGTGTGTCTTTACCTCTTCTTATAAAAATAGCAAGGTATGGTGACACACACCTATAATCCCAGCGCTCTGGGAGGCTGAGCCTGCTATATATTCTAAACTGGATTTGAACTCACTGTGTAGTCCAAACTGGGTTTTTGTTTTTGTTTTTTGGTACCAAGGATCAAGCTCAGGACCTTGCATTTGCCAAGCAGGCACTTGTGCAGCTGAACCCCCAGCCCCTAAACTGGTTTTGAACTTATGATTGATCCTCTTGCCTCAGCCTCCCAAGTGCTGGGATTACAGATGTGTGCTACTATACCCGTCTTATGAGTTTTTTATTTTTTAAAAAACTATCTCACTCTATATTTCAGGCTGGCCTCAAACTTGTGGTGATCCTCTGACCTCAGCTTCCCGAGTACTGGGATTATAGGCATGTGTCACCATGCCTGGCTTCAGTTTACATTTAACTTCTTGAGGAACCAACAAATTGTTTTTCATAATGGCTGCACTATTTTACAATACTACCAGTAATATATGCATGTTATAATTTATCTAAATCCCTACTGATATTTCTTAACTTCTATTTTATTTGTTGTGCTCATCCTAGTGGATATGAAATAGGATCTTGTCATTTTTATTTGCATTTTTCTTGATGGTTGTGTGTTTGTTGGTCACTTGAATATCTTTTTGGAGAAAGATCTATTCAGTTCTTCGCCCATTTTTAAATTGAATGGCTCATCTTTTTCTTGTTGAGTTGTAAAAGTTCTTTATGTGTACTGGGTACAAGATTTGCCAGGTTTTTCCTCCATTCTTTTTGCAACAGTGTGCTTTGAAACACAGTCTACTTTTTGTTGTTGTTTTGAGACAATGTTGCACTATGTAGTTTGGAGGGCTTTGAACTCCTGATCCTTGCACAAGTTCTGTGCCTGGCAAAATCTTTTCATTTTGATTAATTTCAATTTGTCTTTTTTCTTTTCTAGCTTGTGCTTTAGGGTCCATATCCAAGAAACCGTTGCTTATTCTGAGATCACAAAAATGTTTTCTTGTAAACGACTTACAGTTTCAGCTGGGCATGGTACACTCCTGCAATCCAGCACTTAGGAAGTTGAGGCAGGAGGATAACCATGAGTTTGAGGCCTGCCTGGACTACATAGTGAATCCAAGACCAGCCTGGATTACATAGAGAGACCATGTCTCACAAAAGGAAAAAAAAAAGACAGTTTCAGCTTATACATTTAGATCTCTCATTTATTTTGAGTTATTTTTGTATATGGTGTGATCCAAATCTGTTCTTTGGCATTTGGATATCAAATTTTCCTAATATTATTTATTGATTTTTTTTTGAGACAAGGACTTGCTGTATAGTTCAGGCTGGTTGACCTATACAATTAGAACTCACTATGACTTCCATGCATCAAATTCACGATGTAGTCCAGCCTGGCCTTGAGCTCCCAGTGGTCCCCTTGCCTCAGTTTTCTAAGTCCTGGGACCACAGATGTGTGCCATCATGCCCTGGCCCACGCCATTTATTGAAAAGACTTTCGCATTGAATTGTCTCAGTACCTGTGGTGCTCAGGGTGAAGTTCAAATATGAATAGCTCTGGGATCCAACCCTGGGAGTGGTGAAGCACAGGTCTGGGTGGGGGTGGGTGGGTCATAGAGGTGTGGCCTTGGGTTCTGTCTGGTACCTCTTCTTTCTTTTTTGGGACTCTTCTGCTCTGCTTCCTAGCCACTGTGAACTAAGCAACTTTGTTCTGCTGTGATGTCTTTTGCTATGGTGTCTCTGCCTAGCAATCAACTTATCATGGACTAAAACCATGAGTAAATGAATTCTCTGCTCCTTTCAACCATGGGTGTCAGGTATTGTATCTTAGTGACTAGAAAGCTGCCTAATACAGCACAATCAAGATCAACAGACCTTAGAAATCTGGAATTATTTGGTGACTCTCAATTCTCTCTCTCTCTCTCTCTCTCTCTCTCTCTCTCTCTCTCTCTCTCTCCTCTTTTGAGACAGGGTCTTACTATGTTGTTCAGGCTGGCCTTGAGCTCACTTTGTAGCTCAAGCTGGTCTCAAATTTGCAATGATCCTCCTGCCTCAGCCTCCTAAGTTCTGGGATTACAGGTCTGCACCATCACACTCAACTGGTGACTTTCAATTCTGTTCCATCAATCTAATAATTCTTTCCTTATGCTTCCTTTCCTTAGTTTTCTCTTCCTTTTCCAGTGTCTTAAGGTTGTTGAGATCTTTCTTCTCATATAGGTACTTACAATATAGGCTCAGATTTCATTGCAAAATATTTTCAAATTTCCTTTTTGAGTTCTTTGATTCTTGGTTATTTAATGTTGTTTAATTTCACATATTTGGGAATCTCTCAAATTTCTTTTTGTTATTAATTCATTCAAAATTTCATTTCTTATGATTAAAGAGCATATTTTATATGATGTTAATCCTTTTAAATTTATTGAGTCTAGTACTAAAGCCTAACATATGGTCTATCCTGGAGAATATTCCATGTGCATCTTATGTAACACGTATCTGCTGTTTGGTGAGAATTGTATAGATGTCCTTTTTTCCGCATGGGAAGTTGAACCCAGGGCCTTCCCCTTGAGCTACTCCGCAAGCCCCTTCCTTTTCTCCCCTCAGCCCTTCTTGTATTCTCTATTTTGAAAAAAGTTCTTGCTAAATTGCCCAGGTGTGGTGGCTCACGCCTGTAATCCCAGCACTCGGAGGCTGAGCCTGGAGGATCATTGCACGTTTGAGACCAGCCTGGGCTACAAAGTGAGCCCTTGGCCAGCCTGAACTGCATAGCGAGACCCTGTCTCAAAAAGACAAAGATACACAAATAAATAAATAAATCGCCCCGGCAGGACTTCATTTCATAACCCTTTTACCTTAGCCTCCCAGAGTGATGGAATTCCAGGCATTGCCACCATACCCAGCAACCAAGGCTTTCTAAGCCTGCTTCTACATTATCCCGTTACTTTCAACCTACTCACTTTTCAGTATGAGACGTGTGTCCTGTACATAATCCACTGTGACAATCTCTGCTTTTTTATTGCTTAATCCATTAACAAATAATATTGTTGACACAGTTAGATTTATATCTGCCATATTCTTTCATTTTCACGTCATGTCGTTTTTGTTTCTCTGCTCCTCTTTAATTGATTTCTTTTGCATTAAGTGAATATTGTGTAACATGTAAATTTTTCCAAATTTTTTTTACATTATTCTTTGTTATTTTCTTAATGGCTATTTTAGAGATTACTTTATATGTAATATACAAGAACCTACCTCAAATTTACACTAACTTAATGGCTTTGACATATAGAATGTTATTTCTTCCCTCTTCCTGCTTTGTGCTATTATTGTTATATATAGTATTTCATGTTAAAAGCCCCACAATGCATTATTCTAATTACTACTTTATGTAATTTTATGTCCATTAAAGAAGCTGGCAATGGGGCCAGGGGTTTAGCTCAGTGGCATAAGCACCTGGCTGGCGAGTGCAAGGTGAGTTTAAATTCCTGGTTGAAAAAAGAATTAAAAACAAGAATCATTCAGAAGGAAAAAAATGCATTTATATCGTTATTATGTGTTTGTGTGTGATCCCAGAGATTTCACTCACACTAAACAAGTGCTCTACTCACTGAGCTACACTCCCAGGCTCTTTTAATATTTTGAGACAATCTTGTTAACTTGCTGAGTTGCTCAGGCTGGGCTTAAACTTTCGGTTCCCTCAGCCTCCCAGAGTCCTGGGATTACAGGCTGTGCCCACACCTGGTCTGTTGCCTGCTGTTTGACTTCTGTATGAGTCATGTGTCTGTTTCTTTGCATGCCTCATAATTTTTGTTGCAAGCCATATATTTCATATATATATATATATATATATATATATATATATATATATATATGCTTTTTTTGAGACAAGGTCTCACTTTGTAGTTCCGGTTGGCCTTAAACTCACTATATAGGTCAGGCTGGCCTCAACCTCAGGGCAATCTTGCCTCAGCCTCGTGAGTACTGGGATTATAAGTATGCATCATCATTCTTGGCAATTTTATTTTTTATCAGTACCAGGGATCGAACTCACAACCATGCGCTTGCAAGGCAGGCGCTTATGCCGCTGAGCTAAATCCCTAGCCCCTGGCAAATATTTTTTTAAAAAATGGTCTTTTAGGGGCTGGGGATTTAGCTCAGTGGCATAAGCACCTGCCAAGTTTTTATGGAAAAAAATGTTTTTCTTACCAGTTTTGCTTGTTTTCTGGTATGAACTAAAATTCTCTGAAGAAGCCATATCTATACTCAACAGCCTGCAAACTTTTTTACTCCCTCAGAACTGGGGATCAGACCCAAGACCTTTGCACTAAGCTATATCTCTAGTGTTTTTTTTTTTTTAAACACAGGATCTTGCTAAAT